>CABHPQ010175524.1:0-40115 GCA_902168405.1 Peromyscus aztecus
TTTTTAATTTAAAAATCCTTCTTTTTTGGGAGCAATAACTTAAAAGATCTTATAAATAAAATCTCCCATGATACTATTTTCCAGGTTCCCTGTTACTTGACATTTGTCAGGATCCTCTGGTCCTGGCTCTCCAGTACAGTTATTTTCTAATTATTAGTGTATTTTTTATCCTTTTACAGAAAATAGGTTTTTCCTCAGATAATATATCCTGATGTCAACTTCCCCTCTCTCTACTCCTCTCATTTCCTCCCTCATCCCCTCCCATCCAGATCCACTCCCTTTCTGTCTCTCATTAGAAAACAAACAGGATTCTAAGGGATAATAATAAAATAAAATACGATAAGATAACTAAACTAACACATCGAAATTGAACAAAACAAACAAACAGAAAGAGCCCAAGAAAAGGCATAAGAAACAGAAACCCACTCATTCATACACTTAGGAATCTCATAAAAGCACTAAACTGGAAACCATAATATATATACAAAGGACCTGGTGCAGATCATACAGGCCCTGTGCATGCTGACTTGGTCTCTGTGAGTTCATGTGTGCTTTGATCAGGATGATTCAGAGGGCCTTGTTTCCTTTATATCCTCCATCCCCTCTGGCTCTTACACTCTTTCCACCTCCTCTTCACAGGGTTTCCTAAGCCCTGAGGGGAGAGGTTTGATGGAGACAGCCTGTTTAGGGCTGAGTGTTACAAGTCCTCTCACTCACTCTCTGCATAATGTCAGGCTGTGGGTCTCTGTATTTGTTCCCCTCTGCTGCAAGACAATGCTTGAGCTGCAAGATGATGGCTGAGCAAGGCACTGATCTCTGAGTATAACAGAAGGTCATTAGAGTCACTTTGTTCTTGTTTTTATTTTTGTCTTTTACTTTTTTGTTTTATTTTTACTCCCACAAGCTTTGTCCTACAGTGCACTAGCATATCTTGCAGGCAGGCCACCCTTGTAGATAAAAGGTTTGTGGCTGGTTTGCTGTGTATGTTTCTCATTTGGTAGTGTGCAAGATACCTTCCTGTACCAAAGATACTAGAACATAGGGGTGAAGGCTCTAGGTAGGCATCAGCTCAACTTCTCTATGTTCAATGAGTTGTGTACGTGTTGTCTTCAGCAATGGGACTTACCATCCTTTGTAGAGAATAACAGATCTATAGTCTTGCAAACCACCTGGGTTGTTTTAGGATTCCCATGGAACCCCTTTGGAGAGGCAACATTCTTAAAGAAGTCAATAGGTCTTCAGCTAAGGTTTGGATTTTATGCCCACCTCCCCTCTCCATGCTGAGATTTGGTATGGCTTCATCTTGCACAGGTCTTATGCATGTTGTCATAATCATGAGTTCTTATGTGCAGCTACTCTGCTGTGCCCTGGGGACATTGTCTCCTCATATTCAACAACTCCTCTGGATATTTGCCTTTCCACCATAACACTAACCCGTTAGGAGCTGGTATAATGCTATATCCACTTAGCAGAATAATTGTAGTAGGTAGGTTCTTCCTTGGGGCTTGAAACCTGTCTAGCCTCAGGTTCTTGGCCTGACAGTATTGCCAGGTGGGTTTGTCATGTGCAATATGACTTAAATTCTATCAGAAAATTATAGGTTTCTCCTGTGATGTTCATGCCATTATTGCATCTGTGGGTACATCTTCAACAATTCTTCATCTTTTTTTTTTAAAACCTTTCATCTGTGGGCAATATTTTTGACATTTTTACTCTATTTAAAAAATATTTCATATTTTTATCTTTTTACCTTTATCTAGTTTTACTTATGTGCTCTTCTTATTTTGTAAGCAGAATCTGTCTTTTTTCTTCCTCATATACTTTTATTCTTTTATTTGGCCTTGCAGCATCTTGCTTTCCTTTCCTTGCTCCTGCTTCAATTCTTTCACCACTTTTTCCTTTATTAGTTTTTAACCTCAGAGGTATTCTTCAGTGGTTTTTACCACTTCCTTTTGGGTGGTGGTTGGTGATGTAGTAGTTGTCTTTGCTTTTTTATTTGGATGATGTTACTTTTACAGTATTTTGTTTTCTCCTGGAACAGTCCTAAGGATTAACCCCTCAAGAGAGGGCAGCTTACTTGAAGACCCCATATAAAACAGACGATATACCCATCCTAACAATGACGTAAACTGCAACACAGAAACAGGAGTTACCAGGTGTAGTGGCACATAGATATAATCCCAGAGCTGGGCTTTAATCCCAGCACTCGGGAGGCAGGGCCAGGTGAATCTCTGTGAGTTCCAGGCCAGCCTGGTCTACAGAGCAAGATCCAGGACAGGCACCAAAACTACACAGAGAAACTCTGTCTCGAAAAAACAAAAACAAAAAAACCAGATATAATCCCAGCACTCAGGGATACACAGAGAAACCCTGTGTATCTTGAAAAAAACAAACAAACAAATAAACAAAACAAACAAACAAACAAAAACCTAAATCTGTATGTCTATGATGTTGAAGAGAACTTAAATATATACTAAAAGCAGGCCGGGCGTTGGTGGTGCACGCCTTTAATCCAGCACTCAGGAGGCAGAGGCAGGAGGATCTCTATGAGTTTGAGGCCAGTCTGCGCTACAGAGTGAGTTCCAGGAAAGGTGCAAGGCTACACAGAGAAACCCTGTCTCATAAATAAATAAATAAATAAATAAATAAATAAATAAATAAATAAATAATAAATAAATAAAATATAAAAGCATAGAAAACCTATTCAGTGAATTATGGAAAAAGTTCCCCCAAATCTAGGTGGGGGGCAGGGAATAGGCCTTCAAGTACAACAGAACCCCCAAAAGATGTTACCAGAAAGGAAATTCCCCATGCCATTGTTTAACTAAAATAACAAGAACACAGGACAAGGAAGGAACCGCAAGAGAAGTACCAAGGTAAACCTATGAGAACAATAGCCGACCTCGTGAGCAGAAACGCAAAGCCAGCAGGGTGGTGTGTGCTCGTACACTTCAAACCATGAAACAGAACAATCCCCATCAAGATTATTCTATCCAGCAAAATGACCCTTTAAATTTAAAGAAGAAAGTCCTCCCATTGTAGATGTAAGCTGAAATAGTTCATGACCACTAAGTCAGAACCGCAGAGAATACTTAAAGGAATTCTATACAGAGAAGAAAAAGACATTTGTGCATGAGCGTGAGAGCTTGGGAAAGTGTAAAGCTCACAAGGCTCACTATGAGAATTAGAAAAGGGTCAGAGGGTGCTAACTCACTGAAACAGAAAACCTCCGGGGTAATGGAGAAATTAAGATTTGTTTTTCAACAATAACCCTAAGTGTAAACAGTCTTTTAATCTCCAGTTAAAAGATGTAGACTTGTAGATTGCATTTCAAAAATAAGACCTAACTGCTTCCTGTCTATAAACATCCTCCTTGGCAAAAGGCATACAGAGACTGAAAGCCGAAGGATGGAAAATGAGAACTCAAGCAATCAGGGCCTGAAAATAGACAGTGATACTTTATCTGACAAAACTGACTTTAAGACAAAATTAAAAGGAATTTAGAAGGTTACTACATATTAGTGTAGGGAGCAACACATCAAGAAGACTTAATGATTGTAAATATAAAACTTAATATAAAACTCCAGAGTTACAGATCAGCATAGATTAGGCTTATTACACATCTATAGAATATTACAACTAGCTATGGAATACAGATTTTCAGCAGCCTATGAAAATTTTTCAAAAATAGATTACATTAAGAGTCAAAGAACTAGTCTTAACACACCTAGAAGTCATTTAAATATGTTCTTATATATTTATTTTGAAAATCATAATGAGGGAGAACTACAACCAATTCGAAGAGAAACTACAAACTCATGGGGTTGCCCAATGCATTTTTTAGTGGGTTGTTGAATAAGTTGAGGAGTGGGATTAAAAAGTTTCTAGAATCAAATTAAAATGAAAACACAATTTACCAGATCCTTTGGGATATAAGGAAGGTAGTTTTAAGAGGGAATTCATAGGTATACCTACTTACATTTTAAAATCAGTCTCAAATAAATAGTCTAGTGATGCACCCAATGATCTTAGAAAAATAAGAACAAACCCAACCCCAAATTGGTAGAAATAATAAAAATCAGGACAAAATCAATGAAGTGGAGACCAAGAGGGAAAAAAATATCAACAAAGTAAAAATTTGGCTCTTCAGAAAGATGAATAAAATTGACAAACCCTTGGCTGAAACTAGCCAAAAGAAAGAACTCACATTAATAAAATTAGAGATGGAAAGGGGACCTTACAAGTGTTCAGAAGGATGTTGCACAGGCACAAGTAACATTTTTTTAAAAGTGCAAACTAGGTTCAACAATAGCACATTAATATCACAGCCATGATCACACTGGTTTCATTCTAGGGATGCAATGATGGTGCAACAGATACATATAAATAAATACAACAGCACATGTCTTAGGGTTTCTATTGTTGTGAAGAGACACCATGACCACAGCAACTCTTTTAAAGGAAAACATTTAATTGGGGTGGTTCACTTGCAGTTCAGAGGTTCAGTCCATTAGCATCATGGTGGGACATGGTGATGTGCAGGCAGACATGATGCTGGAGAAGTATCTGAGGTTCCTACATCTTGCAGGCAACAGGAAGTAGACTGAATATCACGCTGAGCAAAGCATCCATGGTGACACACTTCCTCCAACAAGACCACACCTACTCCAATAAGGTCACACCTCCCAATAGTGCCACTCCCTTTGGGTGCCCTTTTTTTTCAAACCACCAAGTATATATATGTAATCAAAGATGTAAATCACATAATCATGTGAATTGATATAGGAAAGAAAAAGTCTTTGACAAAATTCAGCATCTGTTCATGATAGAAGCCCAAAAGAAGCAAAGGACATACCTCCACATAGTGCAGTTCTATGTGATGAACCAGTAGCCACACTCTGAATGGGGAAAACCTGAGTCAGTTCACCTAGAACCAAGAACAAGACAGGTGTATCTATTGGTTCTCTCCACTCTTACTGAATATAGTGCTTGAGTTCTTAACTGGAGCAGTAAGGCAAGAAAAGGAATATAAATAGGAAAGGAAACCTATACTAAAAAGACCCCAAAGACAACACCAGGAAAGTCTTGAATCTGACACACAGGTCAATATCAGTATACAAAGTCGGCAGCTTTTTGCTGTACCAATGATGAACATGCTGAAAAAGAAATCCGAGAAACCTGTTCACATGATTCCAAAATCAAATAAAATATCTACATTAACCATAACCAAGGAGGTACAAGACTTCTACAATGAAAAGGATAAGACGTTGAAGAAAGAAATAGAAGACACAAAATAAAGGAAGGAAAGAGGGAAGGAAGGAGGGAGGGAGGGAAGGGAGGAAAGGAAGGAGGGAGGGAAAGAAATTCATGGATTGGCAGAATTCATATGCTGAAAATCATTATTACCAAAAGTAACTTACAGATTCAGTTCAGCCTTCAACAAAGCTCTAGAAGCATTCTGAAAAATTAGCCACCCTAAAATTCATACTGGAGTTATATATATATAGCTGTGAATAGGGGGCTAGAGAGATGGCTCACTCACTTAAGAACATTCGTTGCTCTTACGGATGCCCTGGGGCCAGTTAGGAGACCTACATAATGGCTCATAACCATCCATAACTCCAGGGCCAGGGGCCACAGTACCCACTTCTGACCTCTGCAGGCACCAGGTATGCGTGTGGTGCAGGTACACACATTCAGGCAAAACCATTCATACAGAAAGTGAAATAAATAAAAAATAAATTAAGAACCTCAATAGTTAGAAAAATCCTGTGCAAAAAGAGTAATTCTGAGGGTATTACACACTGTAGTGCAGAGAAACACCAGTATGCTGCAGATGCAGAAACAGATAAGGAACAACAGAATAGAGCAGGGTACCAGGAAGTTAACCCATGCAGCGCCAGCCTGCTGTTCTTGACAAGACGCCAAAAACATGTTCGAGAAAAGACAAGCTACTCAAAAACAGTGGCGACAAAACTAAATAGCCACATGTAGAAAACTGAGCCTCTGTCCTTCCTCTACCCTGTACAAACACCAATCTAACATGGATCAAATTTGAAACCACTCACGGGAAATACTTCAAAATACAGTTATAGTCAAGAACTCTCTGACGGAGCCCTCAATTGCTCAGGAAATAGCAGGAACTGGAGATTGGGTTGTACCAAATTAGAAGACTTTTACTTCCAAAGAAAACATTTACCAGAGAAGAGACATAGCCTGCAAGAAAATGGAGAGGATACTGGGCAGCTCCTCATTCCACAGGAACGGATTCCCCAAATACAAAAAACTGACAAGGTTAAGCACCAAAAGAACAGAGATCTATCAGTAAGTGGACAAATGAACTGAAGGGACAATTCTCAAAATAAAAAACACAGATGACCTGTAAATGCATGAAAAAAATGTTAAACGTCTTCACAAATCAAAATGATGTTAGGATTGTATCTCACTCCAGCCAGTGTGGCTCTCATCAAGAAACCAAAACACAGCAAATACTGGCAGGAGTGGGGGGGGGGGGGGGGGGGGACCCTTACCCATTGATGGTGGGAATGAGAGTCCAGCCACCATGAAAATCAGCATGGGAGTCCCTCAAAGGAGATACCACAGAATCCAGCTCTCCCTCTCGCTGGGTATACACCCAAGAGAATCAAGGTCAGTATGTGTGTTTATGTGTGCACAATAACCAAGTTCTAGAGTCAGCCCAGGTACCTATCAGTCATTGCATGGGTAAAGAAAATGTGACATATATGCATTGTATGTGTGTGTCTTATTGAGCCATAAATATAAATGAAAGTACAAACGAGTGGGACTCTCAGCATAATGGTAAGCAAACCAAGTGAAACTCAGAAAGGAAATATTACATTAATTTTTTTTCAAGTCCATGAAATTATAAAGGGAAATATTTGGAAAGAGCAAGGGGGCCAGTGGGAGGAGGGTGTGAAGAGAGCAGCGGAGGGTGACTGTGATCCTGTACATGTATGAAGATGTCGTGATGAAGCCCATTATTGTGCACAACAGTTAGAATGGCCCAATGAGCATTTAAAAGAACTGACTTGTCAACGGGTGTTTTTATAACATCTCTAATCTTTTTAGAGAGAGAGAGAGAGAGAGAGAGAGAGAGAGAGAGAGAGAGAGAGAGAACATGTTTATATGTGTGTGCATAAAGTCAAGTTTTTATTTTCTTGAATTAGCCACGAATCACATTTTGAGTTGCTCTTTTAGCTTGGATATGGTGACATTTTTCCATGTTAGGGATGTATGCACACATTTAAAATAAAATCTGCATCCTGTAGATCCCCGCTCTCTCCCCTTTTCTTCTGGTTCCTGCTGAAGCTTTCTCGCTCCTCTGCACACTTTCCCACTTATCCACCTACAAATCCTTCTTCCTGGGGCTTCAGCGAAGTCCTTAGCACTCCAGCCACACTCTGGGAAGTCCCTGGGACTTTGCCCCAGCCAGTCCCTGATCATCAACTGCTGTTCTTGACCCAGACAGCCACACTGGCTTCCTCTCTCACTCTTCCTGGCCCCCTCCCCTGACTACTCTATTTAAAGATTTCACCTCGAATCCTTTGTTCTTTCTCCTCCACAGCTCTTGCACCTTCTGACTGCTGACTCTCCACCATCCCTTTTTTTCTCCACCGTGGACCACCTGTTTCCTCTTGAACGTGCAGACTGTGCAGCCACACCCAGAGCCATGCCCGAGGAAGGAGCCCTGGCCCGTTGTGGTCTTTAATTTTTAGTAAGTCTTTGAATAAGGAACCACAATTTGAATTTGCATGGTTCATCCTCATTTAGAGTTAAGCCCGTGTAAGAGCCCTAATGTAAGCTTGGAAAAGTCAAGGATCGTTGTCTTTTAGACGGGGGCAAACCTGCTCAGAGTTGTCATTCTGTAATATGTGTAGTTTGCTCTTTTAATGGCTACCTATTCTGCTGTTGACCACAATTTGTTTAGCTAGTTCCCTATGGAACACAGTTTCTATTACAAAAATCTGCTGCAGTGAATAGCCCTGAATATAATGAAAGCCTGGCATCCCTGAGTGGTTCGGTTTAAATGCCTTTGAAGGAGTAAACCATGGCTCCTACTTCTTTTCTATTTCTGGTGACACTAATACCGGGAATATGTACACTGTCATTGGGAACAGCTGTTTTAGCTAAGTGTTTGCAGGTCTTGGGACAATGTCCCATTGATGTGAGTTTCCAAGCATAACCTAATGGCTGACCCTGATGGTTCACAGCCTCAGGTGCACATTGTAGCCATGTGGAGAGCTTCAGAAACCGTGAGGCCTTGGCCCTCTCGGGGACTGTGATGTAATTGGCCTGGCTGCAGCCTGCTTATAAAAGGTCCCTGGTGATTCCATCGGACAGCGGTGACTTTAACTTCATGGACAGAGGGATGGGGTGCGTTGCTTTGCTTTCTCCTTTGGCTGTAAGGGGTCTGCACTCACCTTCTGCAATCTCTCAGTTGCACAAAGGAAAGACAAGTATGATGATTTTTGCAAACCTCCCTAATCATATGAGGCTATTACCCAAATATAGGGTAATATACTCAGATAGGGAAGTGGGTATCTGCTGTGGGATGTTCTGTATGCTGTGAATATATATATTGCTATGATTGATTGATAAATAAAATGCTGATTGGCCAGTAGCCAAGAAGGAAGGATAGTGTAGGCGGAACAAGGAGAGAAGAGAAGGCTGGGTGGAAGAAGGCTGAGTGAGGAGACGCTGCCAGCCACCACGAGGAGAACTTAGATTAATAGAAATGGGTTAATTGAAGATATAAGAACAGATAGCAAGAAGCCTGCCACAGCCATACAGTTTGTAAATAATATAAGTCTCTGTGTGTTTAATTGGGCCTGAGCAGCTACAGGAGCTGGGTGGACACAGGAAAACTCCAGTTACAGGTATCAATTGTCAATTGTTTGATATCCTTGTCATAACTGAGTTTATTCCACAGTATGGAGAGGTGGCTGCATCCTCCAAGGCACCAGTGTTGCACTGAGCTTAAGCAAGGGTAAACCTTTTTTAAAAAAAGCCTTGGTATGGTAGCATGCTCCTTTAATCCCAGCACTTAGGAGGCAGAGACAGGCGAATCTTTGAGTTCAAGACCAGCTTGGTCTACAAAGTGAGTTCCAGGACAGCCAGGGCTGTTACAAAAAGAAATCCTGGCTCCAAAAAAAAAAAAAAAAAAAAAGCCTTGAAGAATACTTTAATGCTTCTATTTAAATGGAACACAAGGCATGTTAAAACAGAACAAGAAAGAGAATATTAAATAATGAGTGGTTTGATGTCAGGAGAAGACTGCAGTATTTTTCTAGCACATTCTTTCTTTCCAAAGTATTTCTGGGCCCCCCACTCTTCCCAGCCTCCACTTGTGACTACTCTGAGCAGAAGACTTTGCAGAAGTGAGAGTGGCCAGTGTATACCTCATATATGTGTGAAATTGTTTAAAAACAAATTTAATTAGTTATAATATTGATTAAATTGAGCATGTTTAAAAGATCCATTTTTCTTTTCATTTTATGTGTACTTGTATGAGCCTGAGTGTGTGTATATGCACCAAATGCATTTGGGTGCGGTGGAAGCCAGAAGAGGGCGTTGGACCCCCTGGAACTGTAGTTAAAGGCAATTGTGAGCCACTCGATGTGAATCCTCTGCAAGGGACCATCTCTGGATAATAAGCCATCTCTCCAGATCCTAATTAAGCATCTTAAAGTTTAAAAACTGTGTGTGACTGAATGAGCAGAATGTGCACTCCTCTAACCAAGACAGCAGTCCAGTTTTAAAATATGAGAAGAAATTCTTGAGAGCAGGTTGCTACTAATAATGCCATTCCTATAGCAGATCAACCCAGGTGACTTACATTTGTCTAGACTAGTGCCCCAGGCCAGAATAGACCATTGGTATTAGGAGTTCTATTTAGGGACTGGATCAGAACTCAAAGGTCCACTGGATGAGATGGAGAGATGGTTCTGTGGATAAAGTACTTAGTACCCAAGCCTGGAGACTTGGGTACTAAGTACAAAGCTAGATGTCTCATCAGTGACTGTAATCCCAGCACTGAGGAGGTAGAGACAGGAGGAGTCCTGAAGCTCTCTGGCCAGGCAGTGTAGCTAAGTGGTGAGTTCCAGGTTCAGTGAGAGGCCGTCTCAAAAAATAAGATGGAGAGATAGAGGAAGATATTCAGTGTTGACCTTGACACACATACACACACGGGGTAGGGGGGACAGACAGAGAGGAGGAGGGAGGAAGGGAAGGAGAGAGAGAGAGAGAGAGAGAGAGAGAGAGAGAGAGAGAGAGAGAGAGAGAGAGAGATTATTTATGGAGCAGATTCTCCTCTTGCAAACTGAAATGTGACTGATTAAACTGTTTCCTTTATGGCCTGAAAAATGTAGCTTCCTCCAGAGCAGTTTGTTTACAAGTGTGCATGGAGTGGCTACCATTTTGCAGGCATGGCACTGGGTGTTTGTGTCAACAGGAGGAGGGCAATAAAATCCCTACAATCCTGAAGTTTAGAGTCTGACAGGAAAGCCAGACACTGGCTAATTGAGTTTCCTTGTGGTAAGAGCTCTGGAGGAGTATGTGGTGTCCTTGAGTGTCTATATTAAAGAAACTTCATCTAGACGGTGCCAAGAAGGGAAGGAAAGAAACTCAAGCTCCCCACAGGGAACTGAAGGCGTGGGCAAAGACTTCACTGAAAAGTTAGGGTAGCTTCTCGTGCAGTGGAGGGAAGGCCTGGAGGCCTGCAGTAGGGAAACACAGAAGCAAGACTCAGAATGGATCTGGAAGCCTTATGGAGAAAGACTGATTGTGTGTGTGTGTGTGGAGCAGTTTACAGAGCACCAAGCCCTCCAATGATTGTTAAAATAGCTCCCATAACAAAAGGCAGTGAGGACAGCCCATGTCCAACATCCAGAAAACACCAAAACCTATTAGAAGAACCACAGATATGTGAAGGGGACATCATGGGTTGGCATTCTTTCTTCAGAGGAAGAAGTATTTTCTTAATTCTTCCCATAAGAGCCAACATTTGGGTTCTAAAGAGCAGACTTGGTCTGGGAGTGTCTTCACTGCCACTAGCGGGTCTGTGTGGAATCTGAACACAGGCACACATTCCTGAAGGAAGATGGACTCAGTAAAGGCACCATGTTGTGAGCTCCATGAAGTCACAATTGTGGATTGCTTTTTAACTCTCCACCTCTTTTGAATTTTATTTCAGAAAATCCATTTCACGGGCTTTTGTTATTATTGACCTGGTATATTTTGTCTGGTTTCTTTGTATTGCTCTTCGTTTCTATTGTGAATGTCTTCTTTTGACTGCAGTTCTCCCTCCCTCCACTCCTCCCAGTACCTCCCCTCCCGTCTCCCCCAGATCCACTCCTCCTCTGTTTCCCTTCAAAAAAGAGCGGGCCTCCCAGGGATATCCACTGAACACAGCCCAACAAGTTACAATAAGACTAGGCACAAACCCTCATATCAAGGCTAGGTGAGGCAACCCAGTGAGAGGAAAAGAGTCCCAAGAGCAGGCAAAAGAGTCAGAGACACCCCTACTCCCACTGTTAGGAGTCCCACAAAAACACCAAGCTAACAACCATAATGGGTATGCAGATTACTCTTCTTTTTTATTGTAAATTTATTTCTTCTCTCTCTAGACTCCATTGAAAAGAATGAACATGTTTCTCTTCTCCTATTAATGGAACTCAGTTTAGATTTTGAGGGAAATACTCTGCATGTTCCACTCCTGCATCAAGCAACTAGGTTCAAATACTGAGAAAAAGTGTGATTCATTATAGAACTTAGAGCAGAAAGAATTTAATATTATTGGGACTTTATGCTGCCTTTGATAGAGGCCAGATGTAGGCATCAGTGAGAACATAATTCAAGCTCTGAGGAAACAGAAGAACAATAAGGCAACAAAGGACTTAATTACTGTTTATGATATATGCAGTATGTAGTACATTAGTTATGTATCGTGTGTGTGTGTGTGTGTGTGTGTGTGTGTGTGTGTGTGTGTGTGTGTATGTGCAGGTGTATAAACCAGAGGACAATAATGGATGTCACTCCTCAGGTGCTGTCCACTTTTTTCTTGAGAAGAGTTTCTCACTGACCTAAACTTGCCAAGTAGGTGAGGCTGGCCGATCACCGAGTCCCAGGCATCTTCCTACCTCCAACTCCACAGCACTGGGATTCCAAGCACTTGCTGATGCTTGCCTTTGTGTGTGTGCTGGAGCTCAAACTCTGGCTCTTGTGCTTTTGTAGCAAGAACCATCTCTCCAGACCAGCTGAATTTTTCCGAAACAACAGATAGAGTATGTGGGAAGCACTAATTGGACTCTGTGAGTTTAAAAAAAAAAAAGTGCCAGGCTGTGGTGGTGCAGGACTTTAATCCCAGCACTTGGGAGGCAGAGGCAGGCAGATCTTTGCGTTGGAAGCCAGCCTGGTCTACAGAGTGAGTTCCAGGACATCCAGGGATATACAGAGAAACCTTGTCTCAAAAAACTGAAAAGAAAAAAAAAAAAAAAGAGGATATAGGAGGCTGGGAAGGCATGCTTAGGGCAGATCTGTCAGGAGTTAAGGGGAGGAGTGAAGATGAATATTATCAAAATATATCATGTGAAATTCTCAAAGAATTAATAAAATACATATTTTGAAACCCTCCAGATAGCATAAGATAAAACATCCCCTTGACCATTTCCTTGCCCAATTCCAGTCTTCTCCCAGAGCTAACTGGGGTTTGTCACATTGGGATGATTATCCCAGACACCTCCATTTATATGCCAGTGTCTCAAAGCACTTGTGTTTGACTGTGCTCACAATCTTGTCTGCGGAGTCTTAAGATGCCAAATGGTGATGATCCTCTTGCTCAGAGGCTCTGGGCTTTCTCCCGCTCTGCACATCACGCTGTTTCTTGCCCACCTTGGTGAGGCTCTTCAAACTCATTTTCTGTTTGTTTTTGTTCCGTTTACTTAACCGCTGAGTTCTGTGGTGTATTAGTCTTCTCAGGTTGCTCTTATAGATTACCATGGCGTTGGTGATGGGACAAATGTTTATTTTCCAACACTTCTGGAGACCGGAAGTCCAAGGCTGAGGCACCAAGGTTGGTTTCTCGTGAGGGTTCTCATCCTTACTTCTCTGCTGTCTTCACACTGCTTTCCTCTGGCGTCACTTTCTGGTAAGGACAACAGCTCTGGCAGATTAAGTCCTGTCCTTAGGATGTCACTTAACCCTAATCGTTCCCTTATAAGACCCTCTGTTCAAATGCAGACACACTGTGTAAAGAGATTACATATATGAACTTATAAATGCCCAATTTGTTTTCATAACACTATGACTATCCTCTATTTACCCTTACGTCCATCAGTGTGGTAGTATTGTGCTCCCCAAAATATTGCACACCCTGATAAACTTATCTGGGGTCAGAAACAGAACAGCCACTAGATACAGAGGCTAGGAAATGGTGGCACTCACATCTTTAATCCTAGCACTCCAGAGACAGAAATCCCTCTGGATCTCTGTGAGTTCAAGGCCACATTGGAAACGGCCAGGCGTGGTGACACACACCTTTAATCCCAGAAAGCCAGCCTTTAACCCCAGGGAGTGGTGGTAGAAAGCAGAAAGGTATATAAGGCGTGAGGACCAGAAACTAGAAGCATTTGGCTGGTTAAGCATTTATCTGGTTAAGCTTTTAGGATATGAGGACATAGAGGCTTCCAGTCTGATGAAACAAGACCAGCTGAGAAGTTGGCCAGGTGAGGTTAGCTGTGGCTTATTCTGTCTCAATGATCTTCCAGAGTTCACCCCAATACCTGGCCTCAGGTTTGATCTTATTAATAAGACTCTTTAAGATTCCTCTACACATCAGGAGATAATTTCCCTTATTTTTCTAAGCTTTAATAAAGTGTCATTGTCTCCCCTTGGACTAACAGCAATGAGGACTTCTGTCACTTCTGGGGAGGCACTGGATGGTAAGAAAGAAGGAACTGAGGTGCAGAGGCATGAAGGAGTCAGAGGTTGGCTGTAGGAAGGCTGATCGCCAGTTGCTCATTCTCAGCAGCCCCCAGAATTCTTAGCTCCAAGAGTGGGAGAATTTGGCATTTGAGTATGCAGAGATGGAGGAGGCAGGCAAAGCCAAAAATGTCTTATGTGGGCTGCCAGCTTTCCCCGAGCATTAGTATATCCAGCAGGCAATCTGAGGAGAAAGAGAAAGCTACAGAGGCCACTAGCAGACACCCCCAGGTCCATTGCCAGCCCCCATGCAGATGGATTGTCCAGGGAAGCAATCTCCTAATGCTAAAATGCACTGCTATTCGGAGAATCTTCAGAGACACTGTGTCATCCAAGGCCCACCCTCCCATGCCAGGAGAAGTTCTGGATATCTCTGTTCACATGAACCAAAGAGTAACAATCCAGGGAAGATTAAATGCTCCTCCCTTTAGTAAAACTGTGACTGGAGCTGCTAAGGTAAGAGCCTGAGCTCTGGCAGCCCTGATGAACTGGGCCCAGCCACCTGTCCTCACAAGAATAAAGAAAGTTTTAGTGGAAAGCAAAGAATGGAAGTTTACTCAACATGATAATGTTGAGAAGAGGAACTATTGAAGAAGTCCAGTGACCTCCAAGACAACCTCCTGGGCTCTGACATGAGGTTTAGGTTTCAATAGAGAGCAAGAAATAGGTACAGCCTAGCGATCCCATCACGGTGTGCTCCTCCAATCATCGACCCATCTGTCTGCTCGGCTTCTGTCTCTCCATCATCGACCCATCCGGTCTGCTCGACTTCCTTCTCTCCTTCAAGGTGATCTGACCAGCTGCTGGAATCCTGGAAAATCTCTTTTCAAGAGACACTTTCCTGCTCTGACTGGCTCAGGGCTTCAGCCTTCCCCTTCTCACAGAGTCAGAATCCTGGGGAATTCCAATTTGGGGAGGTTTGTTGTCTCAAGAGTCTGACCTCGGCAGACAGGGGAAGCAGTGTCCCTTTAGAATCCCTTCATCCCTGTCATGGAAGTTATAAATCCACAAGAGCTCTCTGGATGTGGAGAGAGCTGGGAAGAAATACTATGAACCTAGTCCAAGTGTGCAGTTCTTACACATACACAATTTGGATGGTCAGGGGACACTAAAGAATGATTGGAGATTTTTTTTTTTATCAGACTTGGAGAGGGGTTTGTGCTCCTAGCATCTGCTAGTGCTCCCCTGGCACACATAGGTCCTCCTCCTCAGTAGGCAATCAGCCAGCCAGAATGCCTGCAGAGTGAGGTTGAGAAACTCTGCACTAAGCCACGTTTTATGGATTTCCTGGGACCTTGCCACTGGAAAAATACTTCAAAAATATTAACAATTGAACTTTGTAGAAAATAGAATTTTAGACAAGCATGCATTCATCCTCTAGCCCCCAACTTGCTGGTTTGAATGTTTCTCACTGTCAAGTCCGTCTGTGCACTCAGAGGCACACTGCAGAGGGTGTTCTGAGCATTGATTAGTTAACACGGTGAGGTGCTTTGAAGCACACTCAGCGTTCTAACTACCATCATTAGGCAAATTAGGCACCTTTTCGACATTACTTGTGGCTTTGAACCTGCCTGTCCCCTCACTTTCTTGCATAGTTCCCTGGGAGGGAGGGTATCAGAGTCGGCAGTGGCCAACAGCTGAAAAACAGGAGCCTTATTTGAGGTGGCTAATTGCAGATTCTCCTTTAATAATGAGAAAAAGAGAAAAATACTCCCAGGGAAGTTAAAATCCCTTAGTAGTGATAGAATGCAATACTACTTCCCAGATGCAGTAGCTGAATTAGAAACCCCACACATCCTCTCATATGTAATCATCCATCGTCTCTGTTCCTTTCCCTTTCTCCCTTGCCCCCTTGCCGAGAGCAGAGCCTGACTGGGAGACTGCTCCCAACCCTTGCTTGAAGAAACTCTAACTTAAATTCAAGACATTTTAGTTCCCAGGCACACATTTTCAAGATTTGTCTTGTTTTTAATTATATTTATGAGAGGGTGCACACGGGTACAGGGACCCTCAGAGGCCAGAGGCATGGGTTCCCTCTGTAGCTGGAGTTATCCATAGTTGCGAGCTACCCAATGTGGGTGCTGAGAATTGAACTCAGGTCCTCTGCAAGAGAGCAGTGTGTGCTCTTCACCCCTGGGACATCTCTCCAGCCCCTACGCAGACTTGATTTAAAGATGTATTTTATTTTATGAGTGTTTTATTGGCATGTACGCATGCATTTACCATGTGCATGCCTGATGCCCACAGAGGTCAGGAGAGGGTGTCAGATGCCAAGGAACTGGAGTTGTGGATAATTATGGTTGCCAGGTAAGTGCTGGGATCTATAAATTCCTTTTTCCTTATATTCATAATTCTTGTTGTAGTCTTTCTCTACTGCATTTGCAAAGTCCTTTTGGCTTGGGCAAAAACAATTTGAAAAGCACCCACTAATGTCAGGCACTGTGCTTGGACCATATCTCATCCTCCAACACCTCCCAGACCTTGTGTGCTCTTGTCCAGTTGGTGACTACCAGCATGGAAGTGTCCTTGGGGCTACTCTCTTGACCATGGTCACTGAACTGGGAAATGAGAACATGTTCCAGTTGTTCCGAAGTCAATGCTGTGTTGCTTCAGCATCTCAAGCTAAGACAAACGTGTGCATCCTTTTTTCCTACTTGGCTTTTGTCCCCCTAGGAGTTGAATAGGGAAGACAGCATACGTCTCTGTTTTCAGATAAAGGCAGGAATGACAAAATTGGCACCTTGCCTGTGTTTCCCAGCACCTGAAAACTGGCTTCCATACCGGCTCCTTGACCTTGAATGCACCAGCGCCACCTACCAGCAGCTGTCTAGTACTGCATCCTTCTTTCCCCTGGGGCCCCGTCCTGGCAAGGCCTTCCCTGGCTCCCTTTGGCTTTGGTGGGTCATTCATCATGCCCAAACCAGCACATTCCGTTCCCCTTGCTGTCTCCTTGTCCCTGTGTAGCTTGTAAGCACTAGTTGCTCTCCAGGGAACCAACTTGTGCATTCTTTTCCAACCACATCAGTGACTCCATCTTTTCCCGGGCTTAGCTCAGTGGTTCCTCAACTTCGCCATGGACTAGAATCACCTAAGGAGATTTAAACTTCCTAGACTGTGCAATAGATGAATTAACCCAGCATCTCTGATAATCAGGTCGTTTTTTACTTTATTTTCTTCAAAGCTCTCTGGGCGATTCTTAAGTGTAGTCAGTTGTGAGGCCCAGACACACAAGTCATGTCCTGTGTGTTCTTGGGTGAAAACTTACAAATCCCACTTCTCCTTCCACACAAGGCCTGTATCTCGAACCTGTTCCCAGTCTTCTGCAGACTCTGAATGTCCAAATTTAGCAAGTGAAAATACAGAGGGTCCAGTCACATTCGTGTTTCCCAAAGGGCATATACTAAAAGGCTTGGCTGTTTATCCGACATGCCTGTCCTGTCACTTCTGGCAACCCTGCTAAGGACAGCATGAGCTCTTAGCCAGGAAGACCTTCCTGTGCCTGTGAAGCCAGTGGTAAGCTGTGGCTTTCTCTGACACATCTCCCCCTGCCCCATTGACTCTTGCCCTGTGAGGCTGGACCACTTCTCACATCTTTCCTCTGCACTCCTTTGCTCACGCTGAGTCCTTGGTCTACCCTCATCTCCTGGGTCTTTGAGGATTTTACAGCGATGGAACTGGACCCTGTGTGTCATATTCTACATGCCTTCCTCTGATGATCCGGGTTCTGTTATTTCCCAAAATGTCCTCAGAAAACACTGGCCTGATTGTGCACTTGGACCTGTAAAGGTACTCCTCTAGAATGTACAGCCCTTAACGACTTTTCAGAAGGACTCCTTGGCAGGGTACCAAGTACTGGGGGCCATTTTAAGAACACTGTGTATTCTGACAGGTAGCAATGCCTTGTCTTCCACTTGGATTGGAACGCCCGATCTTTCCTAACAGACTTCTCTCCCCATTCAGAGAAAGCAGACCACAGGGCTTCCCGGAGTCATCCTTGCCACTTTCTATCTGCACGTCCTGAAGACCTTCCTTACAGCTCCTGCCTGCCGTAAACCCGCCTCCCCATCTTCTCCAGCATTGTCAGACCTGGATTAGTGTCACAGCTTTCTAATTGGTCCCACTGCTTTCAACTTGTGCCCTCTCCATGGGATTATGTGTGTGGCGGGGAGGCATGGTATATGCTTGCATGTGAGTGTATGCACATGTGCATGTGGGTACAAATCTACCTACAAATCTGAGGTGCTTTCTCAGTTGTTCTCTACCTTAATTGTTGAGACAGGGTCTCTCCCTGAACCTGGACGTTCCCACTTTAAGCTAAGCTGGCTCCAGGGATCCACTTCCCTAGCACTGGGATTACAGATGTGTACTGGGGGCTCTGCTTTTCACCCGGGTGCTGGTGATCAGAACTTAGACCCAAATGCTTCTGCAGCAGGCTCTTTACAGGGTAAGCCATCTCCCTAGCCCACTGTGACCTTTATAAAGTAGGCTGGCTCTTGTTACCAGTGTGGCTGTGTGGTCCCTTCCCCATAGTCCCTGGCTGTCTCCAGCACACACTGCTTCATAGCACACCAGCAGAGGTTGCTCTAGCTAGAACATGAATTTTGGTGCCCAGGGGCTCCCAGTGGCCAATGGAACCAGCTCTTTCCATGTAAGTAGCAAGCTGGCACTGCCAGCGAATTAAACATCAACTCGGCAGTCTTAACTAACGTGGCAAGTCCTGGATGCATGACCCCCACTGTTTCTCCAAGTTCCCCAGTTAGATGCAGGTGTATGCGGTGGCTGTTTGCTTGCTAGTTCTCCATCCATTCAGCTTTCATAGACCCTTCCTGTCAGCTTTGGTACCTTTCCATTAGTGAGACATTAACTACTCAGGTTAACTGCTCACCCTTGGAGCCTTAACTCCAAGCCTATTTGTGGGGCAAGCTTTCATTCGTATTTTTGGCATGTTAGGTCATTAACATAAATTTACCCAATGATGGGGAAATGTGAGACTTGAAAGAATGCACAGATTTGAGAGTTCCACAATTTTACAAGCCTGACCTGTTTTTCCTCCTTATTGAAGTCCTGGCCTAAAACTCCAGAGATGTTTTGACACAAGCTCTTTGGGGCATATTTGTGCAACTTTCAGCACCCCTTCAAGTGTCTCACAGAAGAGGGGACTTGGGGACCCTGTTCTGTTCTCCAACCATGGCCGTAGATGATTGAGCTGAGTGGCCATCAGACTGAACCTCGACTAATAAAATTCGTATCATCAGGAATATGGAGTTAATACATCGATATTCCAGTTCAGACACAGACAGAGAAAAGAAAACATCAGGGTCTGGGGAGGCGGTTTGATCATAAAGAGCTAGCTGTAGAAGCAAGAGGACCTGAGTTCGAATTCCCAGCACCCACGGAAAAAGCTGGGAGTGGCAGCTCACACCTGCAATCCTAGGGCTCAGGAGACGAGGCAGGAGGCTCCTGGGGCTAGCTGAGCAACCAGCCCAACAAAGCGCTCAGCTCCAGATTCAGCAAGAGACTCTTGTCTCAAAATATAAGGTGGAGAACAATGGAGAAAGACATTCAATGTCTTAATCTTCACATAGAGGTGTGCATGCACGTGTACACACACATGGACACACAGACACGGACATGGACATACACGTACACACCAGCACACACACACACACACACACACACACACACACACACACACACACCCCTCTGTCTTAGCTTTAACTGTCAAGTTGACACAGCCCAGAGTTACTTGAGAAGGGAGTCTCAGCTGAGGAACTGTTCAGATTTGAATGATTATTGGTTGATGTAGGGGGGCTCAGCCTACCGTGTGTGGCACCATCCTTAGGCAGATGGTCCTGAACTATGTAAGAAAGCTGGCTGAGTATAAGCTGGCTTGGGAAAATGTTAGCCAGCAGCATCCTTCACGGTTCTTGCTGTATCTCTTTCTTTGGCTGTGAAGTGAGTTTCTTGGTTGGAAGGAATGCTGTCTGGGAGTGGCCTCGGTGTTTTTGCTGATTCCCATCAGTGATGGACTGTAACCTATAAGCTAAAATGCACCCTTTCCTCCCTAAAGTTGCATTTGGTCATGGTGGTTGTCACAGCAACAGAATGAATCCCCCCCACTCCATAAGAACAATAGCAAAAAATGTCCACGAGGACATAGGAAGTCATTTCCCCCTACATGCCCTCCATAACCTGGGCTAAGTACTAAAACAAGCTCGTGGCTTCACTGAAACAGAAATGAAGAAGCTGGAGGAGAGGAGAGAGCGCTCTCTTGGGCCCTGGCTGTGTGCCAGTTCCTTCTTAAAGCTCAGCTTCCGTTCTCTGTGGCTTCTGAGAGGCAGCCACTGTGTTCTAACGCCAGGTTTTCTTTCAAGTGCTTTAGCTTGCTTAAGATGGCTTCTGGTACTTAGAACCAAAGAATCCAAATGAATACAATTCCCGTGGAGCTTGTTACAAAAGAAGAATCTTTAATGGTACTTTCCTGTTGGAATATTTTGTCTAAACCAAACAGGTGGCCAACAGTAAGAACTAGGAGCCTAGCTCGGGCTTCTGGGTAAAGCTGGGTACACGGGTTCAGGGCTATGTTTTATTATTATTATTGTTGTTGTTGTTGCTGTTATTATTATTATTTTGGGTTTTTTTTTTCAGACAGGGTTTCTCTATGCAGCCCTGGCTGTCCTGGAACTTGCACTGTAGACCAGGCTGGCCTCAAACTCACAAAGATCAGCTTGCCTCTGCCTCCCAGGTGTGCGCCACCACAGCTGGCTGCGGTTTTGGTTTCTATGGACCTTCTTTTGTTGCTTTGCTTTCTGTAGCTGGACAACTGGACACTTTGGGTGCCCTTTCACTTCTTAGATACTTTATCTCTGATAAGTCTTAACTTTGCAGCACACGTGTGTCCTCTGACCTTGGAAATGACAGACACTTCTCTATGACTTGGTCAAACAGAAGGAAATGAGCAACTACTTTGAGCTATTTGAAAAATTTGACACATTAGAACATAGGTCTTCAAAGAATCTGAGAATAAATTGATTTTTTTCCCCAGCTTCCTTCTGCCTAAGTGACAGTCCACCACTGAGAAAGCGTGCCTGTAATGAGCTGGTATTGGAGTGCTCTGGTGACAGCCTGGCTCATTGAAGACCCCAGTGAATGGCTTCTCTGTACTCAGTATTTCACCCTGATTAGAGTCTTACTTCAGTATGGTCCTGGACGAGTCTTTGACTTGCTGCAGCCAAAACAGTGTGGTAGAAATGACAGACTCAGCTCCGAGCATCTGTCTCCAGAGGCCTGAGGCCTGAGCCATCCATTTGCTCCCCCTACAGACTTTGCTTCAGCCTGACAGTGAAGGCCAGCCCTGGCTAGTGTTTTGGAGATGGGAAGCCACATAGAACCAAACCAAATTATTCTAGTCAAGGCCAGCCCCAACTAACCTGCCAGCTCCGCAGAGATATGAGCAAGGCCAGTTCAGATCAGAGGCCCCTGAACTTAGGAGAGATAATAAATGACTGTTGTTTGAAACCATATGGTTTTAGTGTGGTTTATTAAATACTGTGGTAGTAGATGATATAGCTTAATCTTTTCTCAGTTGGAATTACAAATGCGTAAGTCCCTAACGTGGAATCTGAAGGAAGATGATACTAGAGACCTGTCAATAGATTTGGAGGTTGTGTTCCCGTGATTGATTCAGTATGGGCCTGCATTGTGTGCATGGAGGGCATGCTACAGGGATTTCATGTCCTGTGAGACTATGCTCCATGGCAGTGGTTAGCAAATGATAGCCTGTAAGCCAAATCCCATGGTCAGTCTTGGCAAATAAAGTTTTATTGGACTCTAGTCACACTGGTTGTTCACGTATTGTCTGTGGTGGCTTTTTTTTTTACTGCATTTGGAAGAAGTGTCTGGCTGTGACAGACAGGGGCTTGTAAACTCTAGACTATTTACTCTCTGCCCTTTTCCCCCAAAAGCTTGTGAAATGCCTGCCACAGAGCGTCTAAACCTAAGAATCCATGCGTTAATAATTGGACAATACATGCAGTATGGATTTAGACTGCCAAGGCAGAGGAAGCGAGCATTCCAAATAGGAAGAAAATTGTTGAAGGTACAGAGGCCATGGGACTGGAGTGGTGTGTGTGCCCCATGGAGAACAGCAGGGAGCTATTTAAATAGACACCAAGCCAACCCCTCTACCTGGGGGGGGCAGTTTGTTCTAAATGTAAGTACCATCTTTAACTCCTTCAAAGTCACTTTCCTCCACAGCTTGTGCTTTGTCATCTTCTCTGGAGTGCACCTTTTTTAGGGATGGAAGAAACCGTAGATAAAATACGCCAAGAGATTGGTTCTGGTGACTTCTGCCACTGATTTACTGCCTGATAAACAAACAGGAAAGAGTTCTAAAGTGTCTTACCTATGATGGATCCCAGATACTCAAATACTTCCTCCCACAGGCAAGATTTCCCATCTTAGTGTGAAGTTATGGAGAGCAAGTGGCAAGGGTGAGTGACAGGGATAGAATATTCTTCCTAAATTTATCTTAATTGTAGGAGAGAAATACATAATTTAAAGGACTAGTCCGTGTGCCTTTGTAATGGAAATAACTTCACGGTGTGAGTGTCAGGTGCCGCTGCTTCCTCTTCTTGCCTCACTGAACCCTCGTCATGTGTCGAGCTTGTCTGATGCTTGTGCCTTGGTTCTGAGATGTCACACCCAGGTCGGTACGTCCAGAGAACCACTGACTCAGCATGCTGCCACTGCCCCGCCTCCCAGGCCTGTCCTTTGGCAGCCACCCCGCTGAATTGTTCACCTCACGCAGAGGTGGGCATGCTGTCCCTCACTTCTCTTCCAATCCTCAGAGTCCGTCAGTTCTTCCAACAAAGTATTGCAATTTCTCTGTGACACTGTGGCCCCCGGCAGCTCTTGCCTGGAAGTCCAGACCACAGGCCCATTACTTTCTTTCTGCCACGATGGCCAGTTCTCTTCACTGCCATGCAGCGACCACCGCTCATTTCTTCTGCCTCAATGACTTTTCTACCTAATCCCAAAGTGGCTGATGTAAGGGAAGCAGAAACTCTGGGTAGCCTGATGCCCCCTTACCCATGAGCCTTCAGCCTGTCAGCACATCCCACGTCAATACTGGATTAATAACTTTCTTAACCTCCAGTTCACTGTAGATTTTTCTCTTGGACAAAATTACCAGACTCCCTCAGCCCCAATTTGGCAATACTAGAGGGAACCTTGAAATGATTATCCCAATTTAAAGACAGCATGGATTCCTGGCTCATTTTTATGAACATAAAACCGTGTGTCCTTTGTTCTTAAAAGCCATGCATGGACTTTAAAAAAAGAAATTCATTTATTTTTGCCTCTTAGACTTGTCTGCATCTCAAAATGACTTTGAATTTTATTTTTCAAAGATGTGACTGTCTGTATTTGGCATTAGACATTTTAATTTTGGATTATGACCATTTCTCTGCTTTCCTCCTACACTCCCTTCCCTGACACTCATGTGCGCACATGCGCGTTGACTGCACATTCTCCACACTCAATAAATAGCCATCATTACCATGGAAATGGTCTGAACAGGAGCTACCTGATCGGCAGGAGCCTCCAGCCGGAGACCCCCCGGTGTCACCAAACGAAAGGTGCCAACCTCTTCCTTGGAAATAGGCCCCACACTTAGCCACGGTGCTTTGCTGGCCTTATCGGAAGTTTCATGCTTTGCTCTGCTCCGTGGTCTACTCCTTAATTAAATCATTGTTTGGCAGCCCCCTTAGCAGGCAGCTAAGTACTTCAGCTGCTCACTGGGGATTTCCTGCCGACCTTGACCTCCCTTGGCTCTGACTGGAAAAGTAGCCTGCAGACTTGCCTACTCCGCACTCCCTCTTTCTTAGGATGCAAACTCATTTGCCCCCTCTCCGTAATCCCACTGAGGTCTTCAGCTGGGGAAAAGCCCTGAAGGCATCCAAGTCACATGCTCGCTGCAGTAGAGTTGGCTGTGAAATCTAAATTAGCACAGCCCAGGAGAGAGTGACTGAGCCTTTTCATATTCAAGGAAGGAGTATGCATAGAACATGAGGCAGGAGGGTGCAAAGAATCACTTTTGGAGTATGGTGTAGGTTCAAGTTTTGTTTTACCACATACATGTTGTGTTGACCTGGGGTAAATCACCAAACCTCTGTGGGCTTCATTTTCCAGCCCCTGTCCACCCCTACCCTCTGCCCACCCCCATCCAAATGGGGTTTGGAGTATCTACCTTTTTAGAGTTCAAAGAAGGATTAATAGTAGTGCCTTTAGCATCTAAGGATGTGCCTGACCCATATTAGGGGCTTGTGGATGGTACACATTGACTGTCAACTTGCAGAGATCTAGAGTTAGCTGGGAGACAAGCCCCAGGGCATGCCTATGAGGGATTGTTTAGATTAGGTTAGTTGAGGCAGGAAAGATTCACCTGTCTTCCATAGACGCGAATGGGTGGGGTGGGGTGGAGGTGGGTGGGTGGGTGGGTGGATGGGTGGGGGTGGTGTCTCATGGGCTGGATAAAAGGAGAAAGTTGAGCTGAGTGTCTCTCTGCTGCCTCTTTGTAGACGCAGTGCTGAGCAGTGTCCCAGCTCCTGCTGCCGCGCCCCTTCTCTGCTGCCACACCCTCTTCTCCTGGACAAATCGCACCCTTGAACTGTGAGCCAAAACAAACCCTTCCTTTTTTTTTTTTTCTTTTTATTTTTACTTTTATTTATTTATTTTTTTTAATGCCAAATGCCGTTTATTGAAGGAGGGAGGAGGTCTTGAATACAGGCTTACAGCACAATGGGAAAACCTTGGAGGGCAGATTCGCTACAGATGTTTTACAATCTTGCATCTAAGCTGTGAAAAAGAACGCATCCGGGGCTAATGTATTTCCACTGAAAATCTTAAGCTACAGGATTTTTCTCTGTGAAAACACTCACGATGCCTATGTTTGTATAAGCACACTTCACAGCTGGGTTCTCCCCATGTGACATTAGGTCATATTTTCATACCTGAGCCTTGGAAATTCCTCTCATTAAGGACTCTAAGATGTGTTTTTAGTGTGCACACTAGTGTGGATCTCATCAGTCTTGTTTGCAGTAAATCATTTGATAGACTAGTTTGTAGCCCAGTTCTCTGAGTCCTCCAGATGTAGTCTCTTCCCTCCCCATAAACCCATGCTGCTGTGATTGCCTGTGCAATGGTGGAAGAGGTGACCGTATTACAGGTCTCTGCTCCCATGAGTACACGACCATCTTTTTTGGAAATGAGTTGGGCGTTCTGAAACCGAATCTGTTACTGCACAAGTGTGTTCTTGTGGAGCACATTTTCCGATAGTGTTCTGCCTCCTCCAACACACCTGTTTGTCACTAGCACATTGGTCCCTGCCATATGACTCATAGAGTCTGGGACATCGTCCCACTGGGACACAATTAAAAATGAGTGTTTCCAGCATTGCCACACTTTTGAACTCCACTGTTGTGAGCTACAGAAACCTTCCCTGTTTATAAATCCTTTAACCTCAGGTATTTTGTCAACAGAAAATTGACTAAGAGACACATCATTGTGTGGCCTCGGCTCAGTCCATTCTCCTGGACACCCAATGAGGATCAGTTACCATTAACTTTGAGAAACAAATGCCTTTACATTTGTATTGAGTTCTAAAGCTCCACGGCATTATATAACAACACAATGTCTAACCCATTGGAGCCCTAGAGATACATATAATAATTTTGTGACCAGTTTATAGATTAGGAAACTGAGACCCCGAGGAAAATTGGCCAAGTTTGGTTAGTAGATTAAAGCCAGATGTCCATCTTTACCAGTGTCCTCATCAGAGTGTACTTGTGATCGTCTTCAGGTTCACATTGAGGAGTGCTCTGACGTCTAAGTGTCCAATCACTCTGGTTCTGTGATTACATTCTCCCCTCCCCCTTTAGTACTGTGCCTGCCTGGTGTGTGGGATGATGTCACAAACAGTGCCCCTTCAAAGTTGATTAGTTTTTCTGGCCTGCCTCAATTGGAGTCGGTAATGGCCTTTCAAGAGAGCATTTCAATGCCTTTTGACAGGGTCTGAGTAGACAGTAATGACGACAGTGATGAGAATAACAGCATCCAGCAGCCACTCGGGTCTTTCAAAGGTACTGGGGTAAGTGCTCCCCAGGCAAGTGCTTCTTCAACGTTCATTGAAAAGCTTCACGCTGATGGAGAGCTTCTGCATAGACAGCATGCCCGCTTCTATAGGAAAGAGGCCAGGGGCGCACTGTAACATGTCACATAGCAGTGGATACAAAGACAGGATTAGAACTCAGGTCTAAGAGCCCATATGCTGGATTTGAAGTAGCAGCCTAAACCTTTGATGGATAAACATTTTTAACAACATTATGGTGCATGCCTGTTACATGCCCCGGACTTTAGTAAGGCCTGTCTAGACGTCACTGCTCTATACAAACTGAAATTCCTGAGACCACAGAGAGACATGCCAGTCCATATCTGCCACCCAGGTGTTAATAGTAGAGAGGGGCACAGTGACCTTGAGACAGAGTCAGGGACAGCATCCTGCAGGGACACGAGAAAAAGAAGTGTCTCTTGGAAGAATCAAAGGATGCTCCGAAGAAAAGAATAGTTCCTATACAAGGCATGCCCCCCTAAGTGTAGTATTTTTAGAAACAGTCATTGTTTTTAAATTTCTCTGTGGTCAACACAAAGGACTAGGGAGGAGAGAGGAAAGACCAATAAAAGAAAGGAAAAGGAATCTAAGTCAAGACGGTGATGATGTCATGTTTCACTCTAGCAAGTTGGGGCTGAAGAGATGGCTCCTGGGTAAGAGCAGGTTACTGCTTTTCCAGAGGACTCACATGGTTCCAGCACTCACACTGGGCAGCTCACAACTGCCTGTGACTGCAGCTGCAGGGTGCCCAATGCCCTCTGATGACCTCCACAGCATCTGCAAAAGGTGGTGTCCATTCATGCACACATATTCACACAAATGAAAAATAAAAAGAAAATCTTAGGAAGCTGAGTTAGAAAGGGGCCCACACATTGTTTTGAGCAGGCAAGTGCTGCTCTGAGAGTCAGCTTGGGGAGCTCTTTCTGGGATCTGGAAATTGGTTAGCAGCGGGGAGCAGTGGTAGGGAGAACTAGTCGAATATCATCCAAGTCCATTATTAAAAAGACGTGGGTACAGAGAGATAGTGTTTAAAGTTTTAGGACCAGAGTTCATTTTCCCAGAATCTCCTTAAAAGCCAGAGGGCACAGTGACAACCCCGTGGTCCCAGTGCACCAGAGGCAGAGGAATCTCAGAATGGAGCTTCCTAGATAGACTAGCTAAAACTTGGAGCTCTCTGTTCTGGGAGACACTCTTCCTCAGTGCAAGAGAGAAAGACACTGAGTGTCAATCTTAGACTTCCACATGCATGTGCATGTACACCCCATATATATGTGTATGCATGCATGCACATGTGTGCACTCACACACACACATGCACACATGGGGATGTGCATACACACATGCATGACCATCACACATACACACACACACACACACACACACACACACACACACGCACCATGGTGGCTGGTCCAAGATAGTTTTGAGGCACACTGGACAGAATTGGCTCTCTGAAAGAAGGATGGAGGAGACGGAGATGGTGAGCTGATGCTCATTTCTCCAGCTCGGGGAGAACAAGCAAAGAGTTCTGCTTCTCACCAGTACATTGAGACAAGAGATGGAGCAGACTCAGGAAGAAATACAGCTTCTGCTTTTCATTTTAAGATATCTATATGGAGATGTCTAAAGGCATTTGAGTTTAAAGTTTGAAGGAACATTTACAGACTCTTTTTATGAAGCCCAAATATATATTTCATAGGCCAATAACTCTGATGAACATGGATGGAAAATTCTCAAAGAAATAGTTGCAAATCAAATTCAATAACACATTAAAAAGATCATCCACCATGATCAAGATGGCTTCATTCCAGAGGTGCAGGGATGATTCAACATATGTAAATCAACAAACGTAATCCACCATATAAATAGACTCAGGGATAGAAACAACATAAACGCCTCAGTAGATGCAGAAAAGGCCTTTGACAAAAATCCATCATCACTTCATAACAAAAGCCCTGGAGAATCTGAGGACAGAGGCCACATATTTCAGCATAATAAATGCAATATACAGCAAACACAGAGCCAACACCTTGTTAAGTGGAGAAACCTCAAGGAATTTCTGCTAAAATCAGGAACATAACGAGGATGTCCATGTATCTCCCACCCCCTGCTTAATATAATGCTTGAAGTCTTAACTAGAGCAATAAGACAAGTGAAGGAGACAGTAAGACTCTATTGCTGAAGATACCACGTGTCTCAGTCACAGACCATCAAGAAATGAAGCTGCTGTAACCTGGAAGCTTCCTCCTTACTGGCTAGCTTTCATAATGCTGGTCAGTGCTAGGCAGGCCACCAGAGGAGAAAAGTCAACATCCATCTTACCTATTGGGATTATATCGCTAGCAACCCACAGAGTCTATTTAATGAGCAAAGGAGTTTATTTGGGGGTTAACTCACAAGACAGAATAAAGGAATTTGTTGCAAGATTTTGGAAGGATGAGGCACAGTCCAATGCTGTTCGCTGGCAAGCTCTGCTGTGGTTCTTTCCAGCATCCAAAACCCTGAGGTATCGAAGAGAGATCGCGTATGTGCATCCCAGGTCTTAAGGGTCCCCAGGGACACACCCCAGTGGCATGTACCTCAAGGTCATAGGCAGGTATAACAGTGACCTGCTATCCTGCACTGGGGGCAGTGCTTTAGGGCATGGCTCTAACAGCCACCCATTACACTTACCCATATATGAGTCCTGGGAGCTTGCTAGGCATGCTGGCGGAGGGAGAAAGTAAACATCTCTCTTACCCATACATGAATCCTGGGAGCTGTAGTAACAACCGGCCTGGCAAAACATGGCCACTGGTGTAATAGTGGCCTGAAGGTCGTGGGAGTAACTAATCACTCTCTGACCAGATTTAAGATCTGCTCCACAATATGTAACCCATATCTGGCACCATTTTTGAGGCAAAGAACCTGTGGCTACACAGGTCATAGAGAGAGAACCTCAGGGGAGAACCTACTACTATTATTCTGCTAAAAGGGCACAGTATTAAACTTACTCCTAATGCCTTCTAGTCACCCACAGATTAATATCTCTCTCATCCGAGAAGTTTCTTTTTGTAGTAAATACTAATTAACACAGAGACCCACACCTGGTCAAGATGCAGAGAATAAGTTAATGCAGAATTCTTAGTCTTATTTGAGTCACCTCTGGCACACCCTGTTCTCCCAAGGCTCAGGAGTCAATGCAGAAAAGGGTAACAACAGATTGTAAGGGCCAGGGGTGGTGGGTGACCACTAGAAGACACTGTCTTCCAGATATAGGAGCGCAGTTGCACATATGAACTCCTAGCGGCTATGACAGCAAGCATCATATCTGGGCCAAGTCAAGCTGGACAAAATTCCAGCGTAGAAAAGGAAGGTTGGCACAAATCCCCATTCTTAGGGAATGGGAGCTACTGGCAATTAATAGCTCCTGGGAGAGGGACTGTCAATAGTCTTTAAGGGTGTAGCCTCTGGAAGGTTGACCATGCTCCTTTGGATAACCTCACTCCAAAGACCATATGAGCAGCATGCATTGGATTGAATGGGTTTGGAGGAAGAAACAAAGACACAAAGCTGGGTGGGTAGGACCGGGAGTGGATCTAGAGGTAGAGTACAGAATATGATCAAACTTCTCTGTATGAAAATTTCAAAGTACAAATTTAAATAATAGAAAGAAAAAAATTTCAAGTGAGAAATATTATGTGGATCCCTGCTAGTACGACTGCTCAGATAAGTCACCTCGGACACCCAGCAGCCGTGTTGACATTTCCTCTTTGGAGGTCCATGCATGATTATACAATAATTATCAGGCAAGGAACATGTTTCCTCCTCTCACCCCAGGGTACATTTGGCAAGAGATGGAGTTGACACTGGTGGCATTTGGTGGGTAGAGGCCAAAGAGCCTGTTAAACAGCTCACACTGTCCGTGGGAGCTCTGCATGACAAGGAGTTATATTGAACAAACGTCAGTGATGCTGGGGTTGAGAAGCACTGTCTGTGGGTCGGGGTGTCTTACCCAGCAGGACCAAGAGGAAGTCCTCTTCTAGGAATCTGAGGAGTCACATGGTGGTCACATTTGTGCTTAGAAGGTGACTGAATCAGGACATATTTTGATAATGTCCTAGAAAAAAAGGTAAAAGGATATCTCTAACTGCTGTCCCCAGATCCTCATGTTGTTCCATTCTCCTGTTTGACCCTGAGCCAAGACTCTCCCAAGAATTTACTTCACATTTAATTCTAGTTTGGATTATAATGTCTCCTGTGTTATTTATGTTTTCCCTGGCTTTTATAAAATACTCGAGGAAAGCAATTTAAGGCAGGAAGGCTTTAGTATGGCTGGCTGGTTGAGGGTATGGTCCATCATGGCAAGGAGCATGGCAGCAAGAGTTTCAGACAGTTGGCCACATTGTATCCAGCCAGGAAGTAGAGAGTGATGAATGCCTTCACCCAGCTAGCTTTCTCCTTTTTCATCACAATCCAAGATTTCTTCCCATCTGAATTAATCTAATCTGGAAACTCCCATACAGACAGCTCCAGGGGGTTGTTTTCTGGTGATTTCTAGATCCTGTCAAGTTGACAATGGATAAGAACCATTACATCCCAAAGATCCATGCATTGAGGGCGTCATCTCTTAGGGCATGTTGGAGTCATTGAGAGGTGCAGCTTCATGAAAGGCCTTGTTAGGGTTTTGGGAATGAACCTTCAATGGGGACCGTGGCTCTGATCTCTTCCTCTCTAGCTTCATCTGTCTGACATAAGGCTTCCTGTAACTCCCACCATGATGTCCTGCTATACCATAGGTACAGACCACTAGGGCCAAATAACCATGGCCTGAACCCTCCAACACTGAGCCCAAATAAACTTCTCCTATTTTAAGTTGACTTGTTCCAAGTATTTATTATAGTAATAGGAAGCCAAACAACATAGTATCCAAGTGGTTTGTTTAGTTCAAGCTTGCCTACAAGCAAAGAACTTTAATTAGTCAGTACTGTCTACTGATAATAGCAGAATTACATTTCAAAATAGTAAAAGCTAACAACAAAATGTTGGCTTATGATTCAGGGATGTTTGGCTCTTTCATATCTTCAGACACCTGTAAATAATGCCATTAAGATGCTTCTCCTTTCTCTGTTCTGTGACTAGGACACAGAAGAACATGCTGGACAGATGATAGTTTCCACTCTCCCGTCCCCAAATGAGCCTCTTGTTAGAGTGAAGAATAGCTGTATTGTTACGTATGCATCGTTGTAAATTAGAGCTGCAAGTGATTGAATAAGTCTGCTATTGCCTGTCGATTCCACCCAGGAACCTATAGGGACATTGCACGTTGTCACTCATTCCAGGATCCAAATTCCAGCCATTCACAGCCAGCAGCATCCACCTATGCAGCCATATTGAATCTTGCTGTGTGGTTTGATATCCTGACCACTTTCATACCTCCTCCTCCTCCTCCACATTGTAAAAGCTATCCAAATCTTTCTCACTTGGACTCAGAAACGTTGAGTGACTTTATCATAGCTAGCTAATAGCTATGTTTAGAAACCACAGCTCCTGGGTCAAAGTGGGAGTGCCTATGGAAGAGACTGCCGGCCACATAGCACGCACATCTCCTTCCTCTCAGGGACCAGGAGACCATCAGCTGCAGATCTAGTCAATGGACCATGGTCCAAAGCCATGAGCACCACGTCAGCTCTCTGTAAATACTTCCTCACCTTAGTCATCAGACCAGTTTCCTGGGGGCTGCCTCAAATTGAGACCCTTCTCCAGGCCACCATCGACTTCAAATGTTGAGGATGGCAAAGGTTCCACCAATTTGCTCCCCAACAAACTGCACTGGAAGGTTCCCTGTCAGTGTCCACCTACCCATAGCTATTAGAAAATCAAGAAATAATGGCTTTACTATTTGAGTTCTGTTTGTTACAAAAGTTAGCCAATCTCCAGAAGTTGTCTAAACTGTGCACAGTGACGAAAGCCTATAATCCCAGCTCCATGGCAGGGATCACTGCTGAGACAGAAGAATCATAAGTTCAAGTCCAGCCTAGGTAACTTGGTGAGACTCTTTCTTGAAGTAAAAAGTAGAAGCAGTGCTTGGGGCACGTCTCAATGGTAGAGCACTTGCCTAGCACGTGAGAGGCCCGGGTTCACTTTTCAGTTACCCTCACTCTCAGAGAAGTTGTTCGCCAATGTCATTACTCCATACTTATTGTGCTAGACAGGCTTCTGTAGGATGAAATATGACTTCCTCTTCTCCGTGCAGTGTAGAGGAATTTAGGCTTCAGGGTGGTCATATTTTGAAACAGATACCATGTTTATTTTCCATTGGATTTCCATTGGGAGCTTGACCTGCCCTGATTACAGAACAACTGGGGACAGATGACATCATTTCTTACAGCGAAATTTAAATTAGAAGCAGAGACCCATGAATCATTTTCCAGGAAGCTTTAAAACCCATCACAATAGCTTTGCTCTGTGTTCTTGATTCTGCTCCCAAGGCCACCTTCCTTAAGATTAGCTCGCTATTCTTAGAAGACTGCATTCTCTCTGCTCTCACGGGTTCAAAGACAGACTCCAAACCAGTCTTTCATGATGAAAGGGGAGGAAGGCTTGCCTCTATAATCCCTAGCTGAAGAGAGCCTGCCACCAGGACAGAGCTATAGGAAGCCTTGACAGTGGGCAGGAAGGAGGCCGTAATGTAACAACGGCACACGGCACAACTGTTGTTTCTATAGCTGTGTTGTTTAACCAGCACACTATCATTAGCGGGCCTTGCTAGCTCCTCAGCTTCACAGATGAGAAAACACACCGGCAGAGACAGACTTGTTTCCCGTGCTTAGTGGTATTGCTGCTTGGCCTTGAGCTGTTGGCCGGGTTCAAAAGCTTCAGGTCAGAATCCGTCCCATTAATTTCCTAGTTGGCTGACGTGCTGGGGGAAGGGAAATGAGCGACCACATGTTCCAGGTTAAGGGCTTCTGTTTGTAGAATGTGAGGATGGGGGACTTTTAGGGAAGAGAGACATCAATATTTTATGGGTTGTGGGTACCAGCTGATGGGAAGAGATGCTGCCTGACTTTGTGTCACAGGGATGTTCACAGAAGGGGTTCAATGACTTTACAGATGATTAAAGGTCCTGTCTAGAGATTCACAAGGGTATTTGAACTTGAGCAGACCTAGGCCAGATAGCTGCCATTGACCAGCCTGGACCTTCTGTTTCAACAGGAATAGTTGGAATGTGGTTGTCTGGCGAGGGAGTGTGCCAGTTGGAGGGAACTGGGAACCAAAAGGTCTAGAGTCCATTGGGATTCCAACAGATTCAGGGGACATTTGGGGAGATATGGTGAGGAGGAAAAGGGAATCCAGAAGAGGCTTGCTCCAGGCTGGTCTCTGTGGAGGTAAATGTCTGCTGGGGCAGAGCCACTAACATTTGCTGAGAAGCTACTTTGGGGTTGTGAGAGGAAGAAGACCAGGATGATTCCCAGAATTTTGGCCAATGTGAGTAAAACTGTAGTGCTATCATTTAGCTGAGAGGCTGGAGTGCATTTATAATGTAACTTTGACATATCAGGAAGAGGCTAGATCATTTATGTTCAATACCTGGAAACAAGCCACTGCTGGGGCCAGGGTAGACATCAGCTATGGGTCTGATTGTGACTTGAGAATCCTTCACAGTTCTCTTAGAAGTGAGCATGGCTCCGAGTTGATGCTTGAGATAAAATCATCAGCGGAGTCCACGATACTTGTTGTACAGTTAGGAAGGTAGGGGATATGTGATCGATTTCTTCAGAGTTCTCAGATGAATGACTTCATCTTGTATAATTGCTTACATTAATGTGATTGGATTCTTGAGAAATGCCTTTTCCTAGGAATCAATGCAAGGACAAGATTGACAGGGCTAGGTAGTTTTCTTCCGTGATACCTGGCTGTTGAATTTTTCATTGGAGACTAGAATTCCCTATAACGTGGGCTGGTGTGTGCCACTGTGGTGGGATGCTCTGCACAGCTACTGCTGTTGCCATTCACATCTGTATCTTTGTGGCTTGGGTCATTGCAAGTGATTGATAAGTGTTAGTTAGCTTAAATGCATTTGAATTAACAAAAGGGCCCGCTTCACTGTGACCTCACACATTAAATAACACTGTTAAGCATTCATTAAGCACTTACGCTGTGCTAGGTACTAAAGGTTTAGTAGTGCCAATGGGGAGAACAGTATGGGCAGTATTTCATCATCATTAAGGCCATATTGATTGGGAGCCTACTTCACAAACCCAGCTAGATACTAACACACAGCACAGCATAAGATTCAGTTCTCACCTTATGTAGCTCCATTGCATAGGGATGACCTCAATACTGTGTAACTGTTCTGTTGAGTATTCTAAGGTCACAGGAACATAGAGTTTAGACATTCCAAAGAATGTTGTTTCCCCTTTCTTTCCTTAGACATGTCCTAAGAACATTTTCCCCACTTTATAAATCAATATCTGAAGGCCAAACAGGATTAGTAATTTCCCAAGAACACATACCTGAGCTATTGGGAAAGTTGGTCTCAGCAGGGTTGTTTTGGCTTCCAAGGGAAATTCAGCAATATCAGAGGATGGGTTGGTTTTTTTTTTTTTTTTTTGCTTTCTTAGCTTGGAAGGTGCCATTGGTATCTGGTGAAGAGGCCAAGAAAGCCACTAAACATCTACAGTGCACTGGGCAACCCCACAGCAAAGTTGACCAACCTAATGCCAGCTGCTTCAAGATTGAGAAATTCAGTGTGTTTAACCCAGAGAGCATCAGAGCTGTGGCTCTCTTTAAGTCATGGGTGAAGGAATGATAATTCTAGAAACATGCATACATTGATATTTCACATTTAAAAAATGCAAATGAACCAGTGGGAGGCATTTCATATTCAAACTATTGCAGCATCTCTGTATGGAGTCCGTGGGTCACAGGTCACAGGAGGCATGCCTTGGACAGTTATGCAGTCCTGGGTTCCTTCTGTTCCCTTTGTTTCCTGTCCACCATGAGGGAAGTTTCCTCTGTCACATGCTCTGGCCGCTGTGAGGCTCTGCTTACTGTGCACCTACAATCAATGGATCAGTGGAATTTGGTCTCTCTGACACTGAGCCAAAATAAACCTGTCCTCTCTGAATTTACCATCTGATCTAATTTACATCTTCTGCTTGGGTTGGTCTTTGTCTTCTTCCTCCACCTGATTTGTAGTTTCATGAAAACAGAGATTCCTTTCTTCATTTCATGCTCCCTTTCAACACATAGCACAGTGAACGACCAACACCTTGGAAACACTCAGTTTCAAACATGCATCTGACAAGACAGAGAATTTTAACTCATATGTACACAGATAGGTAAAGATGTTACCATGGTAATGCATTGTGTTCTATACCTAGGAAGCTATGGAACCCTGTTTAATAAAAAGCTTCCAAAATGGCTCCCAAAGGTCTTTGTCTCTCTTCTATAATCTCTTCCCTTTGAGTGAAGGCTGGTGTCACATCCCATCCTGTGTAGTTTAGTCCTGGAAACATGACTTAGGCCGAAGGAGAATGAAGAAAGGACGGACACACAGACATAGATACAGAAAAACGGTGGTCAGGTATACTGGGCATGATCTGATGGAGCTGTACCAACTATGGAACAACCTTGAACCTCAGTGTATTTACTATATACAGCACAGGGGTGTGGGCGGTGTGGTTAGCCAGCCTCTGGAGGGGGTCCTCTATGGGTGAAAAATCTCAGACTGCAAGCATCCTGGAAAAGGAAGCCACAGTTGCTAGTCTTTGGACACACTGGTCAATCTTTTGTAAACACTTGTGCCTGCACACTGTTCACGTTCACCCTTGGACCAGAGAGGCTGTGCCAGTCTCCTCTGGGTCAGAAGCATCAGTCCTTGACATGGCCATGCCTAGGTCAACAATACGCATTCACTTTTCCTCAGCTCCCCACAGGCTGGGCTCAGGGACTTGCTTTCTTGAGTGAGATATGACCAAGTCTGGACTGAAATTTCCTAGAAAAGGCTTTAGGCGGCCTGGTTTGTGCTTTGCTCAGGGTTTCTCTCAAGTTTGTCCTTTCTGTCCAAACTAGCCACATTGTGGTCGGCAGCCCTATGAGCCCAGCAGAGAGAGACTTCTAGCCAACAGTCCCCAAAGCACTGAGGACTTCAGCCACACAGCCTAGAGGGAATCTAGTCCTGTCAACAATGATGTGAGTGAGTTTGGAAGAGAATCCTTCTCCACTCAGGTTCTGAGTGAGATTACTGACCTAGTAACCTGGTAGTGATGTTGTTCTATGCTTTGTGAGATGCCATGGAATGAGGATTCATGACCCACAGAACCAGAGACTTTTAACCCAGCGACACTATAAACAAAAATATTGTTTTAAGCTGCCAATTTAGGTGGCAACTTGTTAGGCAGCAACAGCTAACTAATACATACTATGTGAGGGCTCAGGGAGGGGAAGATAAGAAATGAGCTTTCACCTCAAGGGTGCAGCTTCATGGAAGGCTTCATGTTACCTGTGAGTACAACTGTGGAAAAGAAGTGGAGAAAGCATTCCACATATAGGCGAAGGCTCAGTCAAAGACAAGGAGGCTTCAGAGTCGGGAAGGGAGCTGGGCGGTGGTGGCGCACGCCTTTAATCCCAACACTTGGGAGGCAGAGCCAGGAGGATCTCTGTGAGTTCAAGGCCAGCCTGGGCTACCAAGTGAGTTCCAGGAAAGGCACAAAGCTACACAGAGAAACCCTGTCTCGAAAAACAAAACAAAACAAAACAAAACAAAACAAAACAAAAAAAGAGTTGGGAAGGGAGGCAGGAGTTCAGACAGAGGCCACAGCCAAACCCTTGAAAGGCTGTGCATGTCCTGAGAAGGGGCCTGGGGATTTTCGTATAGGTAAAGGGTACACTGAAGTATTTTGAGCACTGCAATATGTTAGAGGAAGCTGTGCCAAAAAGGATTTTACATTTGGAGTCAATGGATTACACTGTTAAATTGTTTTATGTTGTATTTCTTAAATGTGTGGAGTCATGCATATATTCTCATTGTTAATAATTTATGCAGAGCAAAAATCCCCTTTTAATGTTTTTAACCTACATTTCTCTTCCCTAACGGAATGCTGGCTTTCTTTGTTGTGTGGCACAATGTACAGTCATGTGCTGGGGCAGGCTATGATCCTGGTCTAGTGACATCATCTTAGTACCTAGAAATGGAGCAAATTTGTATTACCTTGGTAATGACCTCAAACCAGAACCATGACCTCCCTTCCCCACCAAAGATTGCTTGCCAGGACACCTCTAGTGATACATATCTTTTAAAGTTAATTTCCTGTTATTTAAAAGTAAAAGTTTATTTCAGATTGATAATCTAAAGATATGCCTCTTAGTGACTTGAGGCAGGAGCCCCAGCATCACGATGCTTAGTTCAAATCTCAACGCTGCTAGATGCTAAGTGACCTTGTCTGAGCTACCTAACCTCTGTGCCCTTGATGTCTTTCTCTGTGGGATGCAGATAATGATACATTTATCATGAGGATGAACTGTATGAATGTGTGTGATGGGTCCTATGAAGGTGGTTGATATTAATGGTAGTATATTTGGGGCCAGAGTGTATGTAATGTTCTAAACTTACCTTCTTTTGAAGCATTGCATCTTAGAGAGTTTAGAAGCACTATACCCTTTTAAATGAAAACATTTATTTTGAGATAACTATAAATTCTCATGGACCTGTAAGGAAATCCACAGACATATTAAGCACTGGTAACACTGTGCAAAGCCAAACTACAGCAGCACAGCCCAAATGCTGGCATGGAGGCATGGATGCAGCCCAGATGTGGGTTGGTGCATCTTGAAGACACGTTCTATTACCTTGTCAGAGCCACGTACATTCCTTTTTTTCCAACACCATCCTTTACCCCTGGGAGCTACTGGCCTGGAAGCTACTGGCATGTTCTCGGTTTCTATAACTTTTGGATTTCAAAAACAGATGTGTGACACAGTCGAGAAGGTAACCTATGGGGACTGTGACTGCTCACTTGGTGATTCTCTGGGGATTGATTCAGTCGCCTGCGTTGACAACTGGTACTTTTTGTTGCCTGGTGGTAGTCTATGAAATAGATAAACCATGGTTTGGTTAATCTTTTCACATACGGCTGTGAGTGACTTCCTGTGAATCGAAAAATCCTCTCCTGGGGAATGCTCACGGGACCCTGCAGGAAGCTAGAGGCTCCTGACATTTACGTGTTAGAGGGGCACTTTGCCAAAAAGGACTTTAAATTTGGAGCCATTGAATTACACTGGCAAAGTGTTTTATGTTACATTTCTGAAATGCACGAACCATGCATATACTCTAATTGTAAATAATTAATAAAGTAATAACATCCCCCTTACTGTTTTAACCCTCATTTCCCCTGATGTAGACCTGTTTTGGTCCGGATATGAACTCAAATGTGTGTCCGCCTTTTGATACCTCTGAGCGTTGAGATTTTCAGAGCCAGCCAGGTGCCTGCTGAGCAGCAGGCTGCACAGCTGTTTGCACTGGTGTGTGGATGGGGAGGAGACTTGCTTAGCTGACTGGAGAGGCGTTCAGACTGATGGGGTGACTGGGCATCAAGCTCCCGTCTTCTCGACGGCTTGTAACTATGGGGTTTAGTTGGCTGGGGAAATTTACGCGGATTCACAGGAAAAGGAAACCAGACCATCTCACTAAAGCACAGGGGCTTAGGACTTACCTTCCCTGTGGGGACAGCAGGAGAGACTAGAGGTAGACAGCGGCATGATGGGCCCAAGAAAGGTTAAGAAGGAAGTTTCATTCAGAGGGAGGAGACTATTACTGCACATAAGCAAAGCCATAGTGGCCTTTGCTGCAGCATGCAGAGAGATCCAAAACATCAGCGCCCAGATTTGCCTTTGTGAAAAGGGGGCATTAAGAAGATAGCAGTCCAACTGCCAGGAAGCCCTTGGAGAAACTGTCAGCTTCTAGGTGATAAAATGCCAGAGACAATTGAGACGTGGTGCTTCACAAAGGGGCAGGATTTCCAAAGAGGAAAAAGAACACTCTAGAAAGACAACATGGCCCAAGCTATATTACTCTTCTTTGCTGGGTAATGAATGGTAGCTTAACACAGCATATTAGTTACCTCATAGTTTCTGTGGGGGAGGAATCCTACCGGGCTTGACCAGGGTTGTGTCCTTGTCACTTCCAAGTCCCTCTCAGTTACTGGCTGTACCCCATTCATTTTCCTGTAGAGAGTGAGGTGGAGAGGGAGGGGAGAGAAATAGCAGGATAAACTCACAAGCAATGCCAGGTTTTATACTATGTAACAGAACCATGAGAGTGACATCTTGTGACATTTATTTGTGGGAGGCATACACTTAGAGGGACAGGATATATAAAGATGTGGTCATCATGTGTTTGGGGCTATGGTGACGTCCGTGAAACTTGTCACAGTACCAAGTGTTCAGAGGGCTGTTGGAGTACTGAATTCAAGAAAGAAGGAAGGAGGTGGACCAGCTGGTCAGGAACTCTGGGAATAAGGTGGTGGGAATGAAGTTTGGCACTACAACTTGGGGAATCTTGAAGTTTTGAGGCGCTCCAATTTGGGCATTGTGGAGCTTATAAATGGAACGTTCCATCCTTGGCTTCTGAAGCTAATGTGTCTGCTAGGGGACCCATTTTGCTTTTAGTTTTCTATCCATATACTCATTTCCTAAGTAGTCATTCCTTCCAAAAAGTGCTTTAGAAATGAAATGATAATTGTATATAAAGTCAAGTGTCTACATTAAAAATTGACCGTCTTCTGTAGTTTCATTATTTGGTGAGCTGTTGAAGGCAAATTTACAAATTCTTGCACCGAGAAGCAAGACAAAAGACAACCACACCTTTTTTTTTTTTTTTTTCTTCAGCACAGTGTCTCTGTGGACTCATTGTAGAGACAGAATGAGCTACTTGCTAAATGCATCATGACTTTATCCTCTCCAGTGAG
>CABHPQ010175525.1:1003-33213 GCA_902168405.1 Peromyscus aztecus
CCCCCCCCCCCCAGTTAATTCTAAGCTGTGTTGAGTTGACAGCTGCTGCCACTGCAGAAGGAGGAGAGTAGAAAACACTAGATCAAGGAGCAGAGTGAATGGAAGAGACAATTCCAGTTTCCTACCAAGTTTCAGGGGCTTCACCTGTGGCTGTTCTCAGATCAGAATTCCCACACCTTCACTGCAGCACAGCAGACAGTGTGCTCTGAGTGGATCTTCTGTGGAAACCAGTCTTGATCAACCTCCTCAGTGCATTGCTGGGCTAGATTGTGGAAATCTCGGGGGTGTTCCTGGTTCCTCTGCACGGGCATGCGCACAGACACCTGTAGGCACACATATCTCCACACAAAATGAACTGAAGTTGGATTAGGCTTAAGTGAGTATCCAGCCAAGGAGAAAGGGAAATTTCTCAAGGGTGAAGCCTGTAGCAGAAGACTTTAGGTATCCTGAACTTGAACAATTTGCAAGTTAGGGAAAGATATTGTAGTTAAGATTTTTACCACAGATTTTAAAAAGAAGCCAGACAGTCTCTAGTGAGAAAAAATTCCTGATTGTTATCAGAAACAGTGTTAAACATAAAGAAAACCACAGCTGGACATGGTGGCATATATCTGTGATCTTAGCACTCCTGGGGATGAGATAGGTGGATTGCTATAAGCATAAGTCTACTCTGAACTACATAAAGAAAACTTATCTCAAAAAACACTATTTAAGATGCTTTTAAAATGATCTCACAAAGCTTCCCTAATGCACAATGGAACAAGACTCTGCTAGTGAAAGCCAATTGAAAAGCAAACATTGAACTTCAATCTACAAGCTTTGAATATTAAAATTATTAAATCCTTACTAGATAAGAATTTAAAATATAAAAAGGTGAGAGAGAAAAATCACAAAGGTGAACAGGCAACAAGAAACAGTGAGTGGGAACTTTGGAATGGTCACTTCTTTGCTCAAATGTAAATCCAGAATGAACAGGCTAAACAGATGATTGGAGAGCGGGGAAGACGGCTCAATGTTAACAACACTGTTGCTCTTATGTAAGGCCAGAGTTCAGTTCCCAGCACTAGTGTAGGTCAGGCCACAGTTACCTGTAACTCTCGGTCCAAGGAATCTGATGCCCTCTTCTGGCCTCTTCAGGTACTGCATGTACATGGTCACATACTCAAGTACATACACATACATATAAAATAAACAAATTGTAAAAAAAAGAAGTGATTACAAGCAATTGAAGAGATTGTTACTAAAACTGAACATAGATGTGAAAATGGTCCAGGGAGCATCAGGGCAAGATAAAATGAAGACTCAAAGAATCATTGAAAGAATAAGGGGTTATGACAAAGAATGAATGATTTTATTTGAGTCTCAGAAGGAGACAATCAAATAATTAAGAAAAGCATTACAAAAGAGATAATCACTGAAAATTTTCAGAAGACAATTCACAAAAACAAGGAACAAAAATTTTTTAAACATCTTGTAGACGAATGTCTAAGCTGTCTTATTAAATAAAAAAAACACAGAGCCAGAAATAGGGGTGAAAATCTGACAGAGATCAGAAAAATCGGAACAGCCACCAGCTAACCTTACCTCACCATGATGTAGCTTCCAAAGTGAGCTACTTCCTGCCTACCCAAGCCTTTATTACCTTGCTGTTCTGCCCTCTCATTGGCTCTTAGCCCAGCTACCTCACTTCCTTGTCACTTCCTGTCTGTACAGACCTCCAGGTCTCTATGGTTGGTACTGGGATTAAAGGCATGTGTCACCACACTTGGCTCTGTTCCCTAGTATGACCTTGAACAAACAGAGATCCAGACGGATTAAGGGCGTGTACTAACATTCCATGACTTCTGTTTTTACTAATAGTGGCTGACCTTTATCCTCTGATCCTCAGATAAATATTATTGGGGGACACAGATAAATTATTACCACAACATCTATTTTTCTAAAACAAAACAAAAGAGAGCTCATTTTAAAGCATTTTAGGCTTTGTAAAAGTAAAAAATAGGAGATTGAAGACACGCACAATGTCTTCAAAATCATAAGGATGGTCATGCTAACAAAGAACATGCCAGCAAAGATGGTCTTAGAGAGTGAGTGGCAGAAATGTCTTTAAATAAAGATCATGTTAGAATTTTTAAATTAATAGAATCCACCTATTAATAGGAAGTTCTCACAGTTGGTCCATGGCCACCTCTCTATCCTTAAAAACTACCAAGACTTTAAAGAGCTTTTATTTGTTAGGCTATCTCAGAAAACATTTGCCCTAGTGGGAGTTAAGAAAATATCTACTATATTTATCTATTGAGTCTGCTAAGTCAATTTTAATATAAGTACTATGTTTTTTGAAATAACTATTTTTGACAAAGTTACTGTGAGAATAGTAGCACCAATTAGGGTCTTAAATATCTTTTTGCTGTTGACACTAGCATTAATAATTTAAGAGCCCTGTCACCTAGGGTGATAGAATAAGGACAATCAAATATCCCTTTTCATAAAAGCAACATCTAGCAACACTAGTTGTTTAGTGTTAAAAAAAAAACAAACAACAACAACAACAAAACCCCACTAGCACCAGCTACCAAAATCAACTTTTTCAGAATCTTAATAACATTGAGGATGCAGCTTGAAGGCAGAGTGCCTTTTTAGCATACACAAGGCCCTGGGTTCATCACTAACACTTAAAAGAAAAAAAAAAGTCTAGAAATTAACCAAAGGCTTACAGCAGCCTAGAGAGCAAGCATTTTTTTTTTGTTTTTGTTTTTTCGAGACAGGGTTTCTCTGTGTAGCTTTGCGCCTTTCCTGGGACTCACTTGGTAGCCCAGGCTGGCCTCGAACTCACAGAGATCCGCCTGGCTCTGCCTCCCGAGTGCTGGGATTAAAGGCGTGCGCCGCCGCCACCGCCACCACCACCCGGCGAGAGCAAGCATTTTATCATGTCAACTGTGTCAGGACCATTTGGAACATGATCAGACCAGTGAACTGCATGAGCACAACCATGACCTACTGTTGCCATCCTGCTTTGGCCGTGAAATGAGTTCCCTGGTCAGAAATAATGCTGTGCAGAACACATGATGATGGATAAGGTGTTCTGTAGGTCCCTGGGCGATAGTTTTGGCAGAAGCATTATGTACATGAAATGCCAGCTCATAACCAGAATTTAGGTATCTGTCCTTGTAAGGACGAAGTGCTGCTCTTTCCACCATGAATGTGATTTAATGCAGTCAACCTGACATCCACTCTGGAAGGGGGAATTCCTCCCGCAGTCTATCTTCTTTGAACGGTCCTCATGGCTCTGTTATATGATCCCAGATCCCATCAAGCTGATGATGACAATCAACACTCATCTGAGACATGAAGGCTAAGGAGCCCTTCCCCTCATGCCTACTCCTTCAGTTCAGTTCACTATTCAGAAACGAATAGATGCTCATCTGCTGTGGAGGGCTTTCTGTATCTGGGTCCATCTATCAGTCAGTTTTAAGATTGGACATATTTCACAAAGCTGTAAGCTTTAAAGGTGAGCACTACAGCATACACAGTGGAGAGGATAGGGAGCCTAGGTGTCAGAGCAAAACAGGACACAGGCATGAGGGGCTCACCAGGTTTATTTCCCCCCACAACCAACTTAGAGGTGTGTGCGACCCACACTTCCGCCTATATTTAAGGAGGCTAGTGTCCTGTAAGGTCACACAGCAGTGGCGCAGCCGCTCTGGTGTGCAGTGAGCCGTACAACACATCTAACCAGAACGGACGTCCCATCTCATCCTCCCTTTTCTCAGTTTTTCTCGGGGTCATGTGCAGGCTAGAGAATGCTTCCTTGTCTTAGGATTAAACGGGTGTCCTTACACAATTGATCGAAAGGACTTTAACTTTTTGTTGCTGTCACGTCGATATTGACTCCTTGGTATAGTCACAGGAAGACTTTATTTGGGAGCCAGAGTTATTTTCAAAATTCATTCTGTTTTTCAAGAAAAATATTAAAAACCAAGACCAGAGCAGCGACACAGAGACTAAGAGCTCAGCTGCTTCCCCCAAGGATCCAGGTTCAAGTCCCAGCACTCACAAGGCCGCACATAACCACCTGTAACTCCGGTTTCTAGGCATCTGTTGCCCTCTGCTGACCTCTCCCAGCACTGCACACATGTGGTGCGTATACAGTCAACACACACACCCATGCATACACACACACACACACACCCATGCATACACACACACACACACACACACACATTTTGTAAAGAAAAAAGTTAAAAGCCAACTACTTTCTTTAAATTTATTTGACAAAATAATACATATTAAATATCAGTAAAGACAAGGAAGTAATTTTAGTTTCCCACTTGAGGTTGTTAGAAAACACCTACAGAGAAACCTAGCTGCCTTTGGAGATACCTGCTTTCAAAAGTAAGAATTGAATCAAGTGAAAAATGTACCAAAAGAGGTTGAACTTGGTAGAAAGCATTTTTCTGTGTAAATATTTATCTGTGGCCTGTACACCTCATCTTATTTCACGTTACATTATTGCCATGCAGTTACACCTTGAGCACACAGTGAACATGTGGTAAGTACTCATTAAACTGAAGAACTGGCCAACACTCTTAACTGCATCATTCCTAACAATCAAACCAGCTTGTACTTTGCAGCTTTTTGGTGACCCGACGCAGTAGGGGGTTGTATTCCAATTGACTGGCTCCTTGGAAGATGTAGTAGTGTCCTAAAATGGAAACAGATTCGATTCTTTAATTCTTACTTGTGGTTCTTTAAAACTTAGAGCTGATTTTAAAGGTTATCTAGACTACCGAAGGTGTGATTGAGATGTCAATGTTGGGGGCCCTTGTCAGTGCACCCTGCTCTCACCCTCGGCTAGTCACTCTCTGGGTGGAGGTCTCAAGAGAGGACACAGGGTCCAGGTCAAGCACACAGGGATCCTGAAGGAGGAAAAGGCTAGGGAGAACTCAAATCTGTTTTCAAATGTTGGTCCACTCAGTAGGAGAGAAGGAACAAAATGCCGATTTCCGTTCTTGTTAAATGTGTTGTGCAGCTCATCTCACACAACATGGGCTGCATCTTAGCTCTGTGACACCAACAGGCAAGTTTGCTCAGGCTGAAGTTGAACATATACACACCACAAACTGGAGCACCTGACACCCACTCTGGATCCCAGTCTGCATTATCATACTTGAAAATGTGGTTTCTCATCTTTTTCCCAGCTACTTACTTTTGAAATAGAACACCGCATCAATTTTAGGCCCAATTCCCGGGAAGTGTGTGGAAATAGGTTTGGGGTAAGTGGGGTCCATGGACTGTCGCCTCACATCATACCTGTGGGAGGAAATAGCCAGCGGGAGCATGGTGAGAATATGGACTTCATCAACATGAAGCATATATTCATCTTTCCTGAAGGTGTTTTAAACGTACTCATGAGAAATTCAAAGCCCGAAACGGTTGATTTTCCCTAAGTTACCACAGGAGTCAAAACTTGGATGGTGACTGTAGTCACACTCACCACCTCCCAGGGTCCCCCGCGGCTCGGCATTGAAGGAGGCTTGACACTTGTGTGACAGCACTCACTGGCCCAATGACTTAGCTGCCTGTCACCACTTCTGAAAATCCTTTCTAGCAAGACGCGTAATTATTGATTTTCCCCCATGGTGAGAAGAAGCAGGGCTGAAGAGTCGCGGGACCGACAGGTTCTGAACACCCATGTTAAAGGAAGACTAAAGTAAAGCACAGTACGTCCACACCGGAGAGGGAGGTCCTAGTATTTCCATAAAGTCTCTCTTTTTAATTAATATGCACTCTAGTGCATTACTTTATTTTTTAATTAAAAGATTTTTCTATTCATTTTACATAGCAACCACAGATTCCCCTGTCCTCCCTCCTCCCACCCCTCAGCCTCCCCTCCCCAACTCCCCCTATTCCCACCTCCTCCAAGGCAAGGTCTCCCATGGGGAGTCAGCAGAGCCTGGTAGATTCAGTTGAGGCAGGTCCAAGCCACTCCCCCTTCACCAAGGCTGTGCAAAGTGTCTCACCATAGGCACTAGGCTCCAAAAAGCCGGCCCATGCACTAGAGACAGGTCCCCGATCCCACGGCCTGGGCCCCCTAAACAGTTCAAGCTAAACAACTGTCTCACTTATCCAGAGGGCCTAGTCCAGTACCATGGGGGCTCCTCAGCTGTTGGTCCGCAGTGCATGCGTTTCCACTAGCTTGGCTAGTTGACTCTGTACTTTTCCCCTATAAGGTCTCTTTTACCACTGAGTGAAAAGAGTCAGTTTTCTCTAGACTTCCACATGACAACTGAACGTGCTTGTTATCTTACTTCCCACTCAGTTTAGTTCTCCAACTGTTCCTTGCTCAACACTGGCCCTCTGGCATTTAGGAAAAGGAAATTCTTTGGTCAGTTGGAAGTGTAAAGGGGAGCCTGTATCAGATGAATTTTTAGGAATGTTGGATTGCAATATATTATACCTGTTTGTCACCTCTCCAGAAAGTCTTATTTGGTGAAATCACAAGTCCTCTTTCTCAAGGAAGGCTGAAGTTTGCAGACCAATTTATGTGACAAATATGTGATGTTCAGTTGAAATGAGATTTTGAATTTTAAATATTCAAGAAAACAGAGGTTTTACTATCTTAGTACTCTCTGTCATGTCTTATGTCAACATGCAGGCAATACAGCTCCTGACTGTTTTCCTCAGGAGGGGGTAGGGACGATGATCCCTCCCTCCTTCGACATTAGGTAAGACAACCAGACTACCACTGGAATGAGTGCCTGGGCTCCCCCTGCCTCTCTGTCACTCGAAGGGCAGGTTCCTTATTTTGTGTTCTGGGGCCACCGATTACCGGAAGGAGTCTTGGAGTCCAGACACTCTCCAGAATGAAAATATTTCAGAAACCAAAGGCCCGGAGAAAAGAACCAGGTTGACAGTGACTGTTGTAGACCCACTTCTCTTGCTGCCTCTCCCAAGAAAGACAAAGTTATTTGAAACTTTCATAGAAAAACTGCCTTCTGGAAATTCCGTTCTGTGCCTGACTCACAAATCTTAGTGGACAGGGTAGCCGCCGTCGGACCTCACCTCCAGCTTTGTTTATCCACAAAGAAGTAGACCTTATGGAGAACCGGATCAAAAACAGCTGCATCGACCTTCTTCACAGACTTGGGGAAGCCTAGAGAGTATATGCTCCTGGGGTAGTGTGGCTTTGGTACTAAGTTGTTTATTAACCAGTACTTGTCATCTATGAGGACAAAGACAGAGGGAACAACAGAGTCACACCAAAAAAAAATAATAAAAATACTGACTTACTATAAAACATTTCTCTTGTGTAGAGTTCTCAAATTAATTTTATTTGTGCTGGAGTGGAAGGAGGTAACCCTGAGATTCCATCCATGGTAAGCAGGTTCTCTGTGACTGAGAAATGTTTCTGTTTTTGTTCTCAGTCATTGTTTTTACCTCCTGTGGCTCTATAGCTTGGATGCTTTTAAGTTCCATCATCTCATATTGCATAACCTATCCCAAAGGTTGGGCATATTTCTTGTATAGTTGAGCTTGTACGTTAACTTACCATTCAGAGCCATGATTACAGAAGTTTAGAGTGCTGTCTTTAGTCTCTATCTACAAAAAGTGGTACCCTTTCCTTCCTTAAAGTGTTCTCAGTGGCAGAACCAAGCACTGGAGTTACCTTTAAAAAGAAAGAGCTGATTTCTGCCTCCAGTTTCACAAGCAGCTTGAATACCAGATGGAATGGTTGGCCACATGGAAGAGATTGCAGTAACGTTGGTGGCTGGACTCCAAGGAAACTTCCACCAGAGGAACCTGACAGGAAATGCATTTAATATATATGAAAAATTGCTGTAGACTCATATTCTTCAAAACACAAATGGGAACTTGTGAAATGATTCTGTATTTATTTTCATACTCTATTCCATGGATTTCTGCATGACAGCACCGTGAAAGAGAACTTAAATCAGTTCAGATAATGACAGTGACTTAAACAGGAAACACAAAAAAAGAAATATCCAGAGCCTGGACTCCAGGCATCTAAGATTCTAGTGAGGTCTCACAACCTGTTAGTTGGTTTTATAAATGGAAGAAGTTACTGTTACATAATCTCAAAAGAAGAAGCATCCATCCTGCCTCCCACACATTAGCCTTCCTCACTGCCCTCCCCACAACCAGCATCTGTCTCCATTTCTGCTCCAAAACAGAGACTGGGAGTCATTCTGGAATTCTCCAAGTACACAAGGAAGTCGACACAGGAGCTTTTTCAAGGCCTTAATTCCAGACTTTGTGTGTGTGTGTGTGTGTGTGTGTGTGTGTGTGTGTGTGTGTGTTCATGTATATGTATGTGTGTTTGCACACATGTGTGTGGAGGCCACAGGTTTCTTCCTCAACCACCGTCCCATGCTTATCTTTTGAGATGTGTTCTCATTGAGTCTGGAGCTTTTGAGTTCAATTAGACTGGTTTAGACTCCACGAGCCCCGGCGACCCTGCTATCCTTCCCCTGCACTAGGATTCACAGTCTGTGCAGCTGCCCCCTGGACATTTCTATGTGGGTGCTGGGGATTAATCTCAGGTCCTCTTCTTTGAACACCAAGTACCTTGCCAACAGAACCATCTCCCCAACCACTGAGCCTCATCATTTTTACCTGGGCTTCTCCACTTCCTGTCTTTTAATTCCCAGCCATATTCCTACTACAAATTTAATTTTTTTCACACACTAGCTTCCTAGTCAACACAAACAACATCACACCAATTCTTCAAAAATCTAAGATGTCTCCAAAACTTGGGAATCAAATCCATGTCCCTGCCTTACAAATTTGATCTACATCCTTTCAAATATCTTCTGACAAAAAACAAACAAACAAACAAATTTAAAAAACTAACAAATTTAACCATACAGCCCATAACATTGATTAGATATGAAAATAGTCATACCGATCTTTAAAGAAAAGGATTTTATCTCCCATTGTTGTAACAGCGTCAAACCTCAAGCTTTGCTGACAGACAGTTGATGGTGGACTGCTAGGATTTGCCAAGGGTGGGTTTTTCGCTGGGGGTCCTGAAAATACATTTTGATGTTCATTTGGGGGAATTTTGTAAGAGGAAAAGTTAGTCTTTTTAAATATTTTGTTTCTTAAAGGAAAATAAAAAAGAGTTGTGTTTCTTATGAAATTCATGAGAAGCATGACTAGAAGATTTTGTCCTGCTGAGTTGTGTCATCACAGAGGAGAATAATTGAATTTCTTTTCTCTGGAAGCCCAATCAACACAGCGGTGGTACCACTGTTAGGAAACATTCCAAACGTGAGACAAAATGAAGACAGTGTCTCTGAAGCCTGTCTCACAGGGTACACACAGGCTTCAAAACGAGATAGTCAAATTTTCCAAATATAGATACCAGAGATTATTCATAAACATGCATGGCCTTGTCCGGCAAATTATAAGGTTTGACTTACCATAGAGGGACTGAATGCTGCGTATGTCATCGGCAGAGAGGCGGAATGTGTTGGGGTCAAGAAAACCATAGCTGGGGTACATTATTGCTTTTGGATTGTTGGAATGCTGCAGCCCCAAGGAATGGCCAAGCTCATGAACAGCAACAAGGAACAGGTTTGTGTCTAAGAGGCAAGAAGGTAAAAGAATAAAGTTGTGAAATAGACTATCACCTTTTATTTAATTCATACATGAAATTGTACATGTTTATGGGGTACTGTGTGATGTTTTGATGCCTACACTTACTGCATAATGTTAAAGACAGGATAAATATATCTATCTCTTCAAATATGTACCATATATTTGTGGCAAAAACACTCAAAATACTTTCTTCCAGCCTTTTGAAATAAATAGTACCCTATTATCATCTATAGTAGTATTGCTGTGCCACAGAGCCAAAAGTAGGGCTCCATGCTCCTAACTGTGACTTAGTACTAATGGATCAACCATTACCCACCTGCCTCCCCTTTCTCCTTGGCCACTGGTAACCACCATTCTGCTCTCAGCATTTATGAGATTAACTTTTCTCATGTCTCAATATGAATGAGATAGTGAGGTTCTCATCTTCCTATGCCTGACCTTTGTACTCATAACCCAGTTCCATCCATGTGATAGGAGTCCGTCCGTTAGTGGCTGAATGTCATCCCACTGTGAATACGCTGTGCTGTGCCACTTGAGTGCAGGTGCCTGCAGAGGCCAGAGTTGTTGGATCTGCCTGGGGCTAGTGTTACAGGCAGTTGTGAGCTGCATGACCCGGGTGTTGGGAATAGAACTCAGGTCCTCTATAAGCTCAGTGTGGTCTCTTAACCTCTGAGCCATCTCGCTGGCCCCTTGTCTTGTCATTTGGAAGGAAATAATACAACATCTAAGACAGCAGAGGGAACATTTGAGAACCCTTTACTTACTTCCCCCTCTTTCAAATAGCTTTTCCCAGTCTCAGTACAAAAGTCTTGTCAGAGCAATCCTCTGTTACAGATATTTGGACATCTCCAGTTGCACCACCCCGTGGAAGTATGAATCCCCACTTTTGTTTTCAACTAAAAATGTCTGAAAATGTCTCTTTGGAATCAAAATTGTCTACAGTTGTGGACCATTTCATTGCCAGACAAATGGAATATATTCTGGCATGAATCTTCCAAAATGTAAGTCACAGGTATGTTTGGTAGCTCACATTTCTTAAAGCCGGGGACAATGTCATCTGTCTGTTGTTCTAACCACTCGGGAGGCTGAGACAGGGGGATTGGCTAAGCCTAGGAATTCAGGTCATAATGTTTTGTAAAGTTAACTCTCATCAGTCCTGATCTTCAAACAGGGACTTTCTGCTTGTCTGCTATTTCTGTTAGGTTATATGCTCCTGGGTAGAATTTGCCCTTTTTGTCTCTGAATAAAAAATATCACTCAACACCGTAACAGAAACTCAGCAAGCATTGATCAGACTCTTCATTACTGGTTCAAAACAATGCATCAATACTTGGCATGGTACTGCATGCCTGTATCCCAACTCATGAAGGTGATGTAGAAGAACCATGAGTTCAAGGCCAGCCTGGGCCACATAGAATTTTCAGAATCACCTTTTTTAAAATATAGAGTCAAGTCAATTTTAAAAATAAGGCCAGGAGCCAATAGTACATGTTCTAGTCCCTGCTTTTGCACAGACTTGCCACTGACTTTTGTTTGGTCTCCTCAGGTGAGAGCGGCTGCATTAACTTATGTTTCTAGGGTCCATTAGAACTCTAAAGCATTCTTACTTGAAGAGCTTACAAGCAGCCCCCAAATGACCCTGGAAAAATCCCAGACACATGGAGCATGTCTGGTTGAGGATATATAGTTCAGCAAGTACTGGATCATATATGACATTCCCCTGCAGCCTTCAAAATGTCCTTATCCAAAACGTGATAAGCTCTAGGCTGTGTGTCAAAGCTTTAGATGTGTGTCTACCTTCCTGGCAGACATGGTATATGTAAAAATATAGCTATACCTCATATAAAAAAAATCAGTCAGAGAAGGGGCATTCAGGGTGGAGAGACCACACTTGAATTTCTCCCTATGTTTTCCACATGAATGAATTGTATAATTGAGAATTTCCAAGAGATATTAGAAAAGCTGTTGAGATGATGGCTTAAATTTTCTTAGACTAGGGATTACTTCTAATAATAAATAATGAATAATAAATAATAGGTTAACCTCAGTCCCCATTGTCTGAGTGGGATAGTGAGTTATAGTCCCAATTGATTGATTGGACATTCTGGAAATGGTATCCCAAGATCATGCAAGGCTCCAAGACTACATATGAGTTTATATGAGCTTATACTTCTCCACAGGAATCTGTAAATTTTCTATAAATATCTTTGTAGGTCATCATGAATCTAAGAAATTGTTAACATATAATCAATCACAGAATTAGTGTTTGCTTTTAAGTTTATAGATTTTACTGGTCAAAACTCAAACAGCAGCTTTCACCTTTCTAAGAGTTTACAGTACAGAACTTGTTCATATAATCTTGATGATTCTTACAGACGATCTCTAACACAATCATACCCAATACCCCTGATTTGCAATGAGGACAAATTGGACTAAATACATAAAATATTAAATTTGATTTAGAGGTGAACAATCAGAATTTGTTATTTAAGACTATAATAGTTTGTCAGAATCTATTCTTTCAAGATCAGAACCTATCTTAAATTTAGTTATAGTTAGTTTTCATTTTTTTCTTCTCTCCTACCTTGAGAACTTTTACTCCAGATTTCTGCCTCATCAAAATGTGCATCTCCTTGAATACCAGGTCCAGGGTAAAAAGCATGGGCTATTGTACCACCTCTGCCATCAAAAGGATTGGGGTCTCCATGAGCTTTTTAAAACGAAGGAAAGTCATTAGTCAGCTACATCTGTCCCACGGCATGACATATGACAGCACCACAGGGCACAGCACTTGGTGCATCACATGGTGTCATAAATGATTCTGTCACAGCCTGACAAAGGACACCGGGGAAGCTCAGGTCATGTACCTCCGAATGCAAAGCGTATCATGATGTCAGCCTCGCCTGTATAAATCTTCCTGAATCTCAGAGGGGTCACATCACTCCAGACTTGAAAAGCTTTCTGAAATATGTTGTCCACATCCTCACGCTTCATGTCAGGGGTGTAATTATAGATCCTATGATAAAGAATGAGGGGAACAATCAGGACACCAAGGGTTAATCTTGTCTTTTCCAGCCTCTCAGCTCTGCACACAGGCCTGCAGGAAGAACTTCCCACATACTGACAGTCCACGTGAAAACAAATTTGTTGAAGTCAAACCACTTTTTCTTTGGAAAACTTTTTTTAATCAATCAAATTGTAATTTAATTTCCTCTTATTTATAATTTACTAGTAATTATTGTGAAAGATTCACTTTCATAAACACAAATACCCACTGTGCCCCAATTCCACATTTATCCATCTTTAATATTCTGCAGACTTCTCCTGTCTTGTCTCTATTCTGAATTGAATTGTTTCATTTTGTTTGTTTGCAGCTTTTCTACTCTGACTGACAGACTGACAGGCATTAAAAGGCTGCCAGTCTTCCTTCAGTGAGCAACTCTCCTCTCTTAGAGATAAGGAGTTCCTCTGTGTGTAGGTGTGTGTATAAGGCATACGTGCGTGCGTGTAGAGGCCTGCAGTTGACTCAGATGTCTTCCTCAGTCACGCTCCACTTTGCTTATTGAGGCAGGGTCTCTCAACTAAAACCGGAGAACCTGATTCTACTAGTGTAGCTAGCCAGCTTGCCCTGGGCATCCCTTATTCTGCCTCCCATGCGCTGGGATTACAGGCAGCCACCATGCCTATAATGGCTTTTACATGGCTTCTTGGAACCTGAACTCTGATCCTCATGGTTGTATGACAAGCGCTTTCTCCACTGAGCCATCATACCAGCCTGGAAACAGTGAACGCTGTAGTGTCAACAATTTACAGAGGCTATTCTTAGATTTAAAACTTTCTTGTAGCTAAAAGTTTTAGGCTTCTAGAAGCCACACCCTTGGGAAAGTAGAGTTCACTGGGGCATACACTGACATTACCTGTAGGTGAGGTGACGCTTCATCCATCGTGACCTTCCCGGCACTGCCATACGATACTGTACATCAGGCACACCGCATCGAGGTGTGTGCATTATCACCAGAGTTGGACTGTCCAGTTGCCCAGTCGCTTCCAGCCCAAAGAATTGCTGCATTTCCTGGATTTTTTCTTCTAGAGTGTTTCCATTGGTTTTGGATTTTGTCTTCAGAATTCTGTCCTCTTGAAAGCTGTAATATCTTGTCAAGTACTCCTGGACAAAACACAAGTAATGTACCTAGTTGCACTGTACACAGTGTACACTGCCAGGTTTCTGTTGGACCTTGGTCAGCAGCAGGCTGGTGCTCCTGGACCAGATGTTTTCATCACAGCCTACATTATTATTATTTAGACAATCAATTACAAGGAAGAAAAAAATTTTAACTCCCTATGCTATTTAAACATGTCTTAAATAATTAGTCAGATTCCCAAAAACCCAGTGGGAAAACTATTTATTATTCTGCTTCTTCAGACTTGCTTCTGGGTTTTAGCACCATCTTGGCATCTAGTATATAAGGGCACACTGTAAGTGGCAAAATCTATATTGTCAGGGTGCTGACACCATTTAGGCTGGCATCAAAACTTTACTGAGTTGGGAGAGGTAGCTCAGTGTCGGAGCATGTGCCTGGCTTGCTTGAAGGTCTGGACTTGAGCCACAGCTTTGGGGAAAATCTTGACACAATGGAAGACTTGGATAAATTCGAAGTAAAAATAAGGTTAGAAAATAGAGCCAACTGCTGAGGAGGCCAATACAGAAGGACCACCTGAGGCCGCAAGTTCAAGGCCAGACTAGACAACACAGCAGGCCCTGTCTCAAAAAGGAGTGTGTGTAATTTTAGAAAATAGGGGCTCAATTTTATGTCATTATAAAAAGGTAATATTTTTTTCAAATCTTATTTTAAAATACTTATGAATAAACATCTGAGGTAAATGAGCATAGAGGGAGCATGCTGTAATTATCATGAAAATTTGAACCATCTATGTAGATTAAGCCATGTCCAAATCTCACATCATTAATGGACATTAAATTACTACTGCAAATAAAAGGCAAAATGGGGTGGGCGATCAAAATACAGCACTCTATCGTAAGTGTAGTCCAATAATATTGAGCTAAAATTATTTACCCAAAGCTTTTTGTAGATGGCACAATTATTCACCAATTTAATAAGATTCTTTTAAATCATCACTTCATTTTGATATTCCTCTATAGAAAACAAAACATGCCAAAAAGAAAACAGCTATTTATGCTAATTTTCAAATCAAATAGTACTTTTGAAAATAAAGCTTGCAAATTCAATAAATATTACAGACACAGGCTGGACCAGGGCAATCTTGTCAATACTTACCTCAGCAAATTTTGTTTCATTCACGGGAATGGCCCCAGAGACAGACACCTGCAGGACCACAATCAGCGTGAGAAACTTCATTGTGACCAGGTCCTTTCGGCAGGGCCCGCTGGTCACTCTGCTCCCTTTCTGCAAGTTCCCTTAAAGTCTGCTTTATATAGCCCTTGAGCCCGGATCTGTGAACGTGAAATCCTGAGTGACTCACAGTTGATATCATCCCTTGCTTTACCTCAGAGTCATGTGAACTAACTGTGGGTCAAAGTGTCACCTAACTCATCCCTCACCTCAGCATCTCTGGTGTATTTCCTCAAAGTGACCAATGAGCCTGAACTTCTACTATTAGTGAGGGTAAGACACAAGAACAAGAACAACAAATCTATCAAGCACACAAAGGCAACTCCATTAGTAGAGTTTGGAAAGCTTGATGTTGTCAATAGTCCTTACTCTGATTTCCTTACACCCATTATAGATGAGGTGCTTTAAAGGAAATTTTAAAAGAATGTGTGAAGAAAGTATTTTTGCTAGAATACATGAATCTTTAAATGTTGATTTAAATGCAAGAGAAAGTTCATAGCATCAGCATGCTTTGATGCTTGCTCTATGTGCAGGCTTAGGTTCTTATGTGTGCTGAGATCTTCAGACACTGGAGCTGAACCCCAATCCCAGCTGGATGTCTGGAAAGATTCTGGAGCCCACTTTCTCATCGTCCATGCTGCCTAAAGTGGGGGGCTTTGCCTCCATAGTCTCTCCATCTCCTTCCCCTATCCCCAACTCAACCATCCCATTTGTACATTTCTACCTCTCAATTGATGACGTGTTTAAAGAATGGAAACATTTACAAATCAGAGAGCCAAACTCTCAAAGTAGAATTTTAGAATGCAGCTGCAGTGTGGTCAGGGCTCTGCTTGACCCCTTTTAATCCCACCACCAGTCGCTCCTAGATGAAATGTATAGGGGTACATGTGGGTTATAATTTAGACACTTGTCCCTCCAATCTCCCTAGACTTGGGACATGCTGGCTACTTCCTAATGTTAATTTTAATTAATTTTTTAGGGCTTTAGTAGGCAAAGACACTTGCTCCCAAACCTGATATCTGAAGTTTGATCTCCAGGAGCCCATGTGGTCGAAGGTGAGGACAGATGATTGGAAGTGTCCTCTGGCCTTCACATGCCTACTATGGCATGCATGCACACACAGGGACATACATAATAAACAAACAAACAAGCAAATATTGATCTTTAGGTAATCATACAAAACAACAGATTCAGTATGGCTTCTTCACCCACGTATGTCCTCTGCTTTCTTCTCTTTTCTTCCCCTTTCCTAAAGATGTTAGAGCTCTGGACTCTTCTCATATAGGAAGAGAAGGAGCACTGCCCCCCACCCCCACCCCCACCCCGCCACCACTCCATGCCTGTATCCTTACCAAACCCTGCCTCTTTTCCTGGCTTGATTTTTGGATGTTCCATTGAAATGAGGACAGTACTCTTTAAGCTCCTTATGCTGTTGAGACAGTTAATTGAGACAGTGAATTAGGCACTCATTGTTATCCGTCCCTGCCCTTTGACCTAACGGGGAATATCAAACATTGAATTTGTAAGTGGATCAAGCTCAAGGATCCATAAAGAGAATGATAATGTGGTGAATATTGTAAGGAAATCCTTTCAAATACTGATTTTACTCAAGAATCATAAGAGGAACACAACTGTGTTGGGCTAGAAAGTGGGAATATGGAAGTTTTTTATTTTGTTGTTGTTTGTTTGTTTTGTTTTCCTGGTGTTGAAAACTACCTTGAGGGTAACAGATACCCAGTAAGTACTTATCACTGAATCTGGTTGGAGAACAATAAGGACATTGGAAATTCAGCTTCCTGGTAGGAGCAATCACACAGGAGGATATATCCATGATTCACTGAAAGTAAGAACTGATCTCATCCACAGCAAGACAGAATTCACTTCTTGGAAGACTTGCAGGAAATGCCTCATGCACGTAGGATACAAGATACATGGGGATAGCACAGATCCTAAGAAGTGAGAGAGTGCCCTGAACAGAAATGAGAGTAGATGAACACACCCACACTTCGGTTCCCTTGCGTCTTAATCACTGGCTGCTCCAAACTGGTCAAGTGTAAAGACTCCATGGGCAGCTACAGGGCACTGCAGAGGTTGTCAACTTAATTCCTAGACTCAGGCGACCTGCTCAAGCAGCTTAGTCTGTAGTTCTATGACCTCAAGCTGTCACATTACCCTCTCCAAGATGAGGTTCCATTGGTAAAGTTGGAGTAGAAAATGTTTCTACGTCAAGAATGGTTATAACTATTGCATTAAATAATAGGAAAAAGTAGTGTGCCAATGGCTTGGCACACCTTACTGACAATGCAATCCCACACCTAAGGCTCAGAGAGCACCACAACAGAGGGGTAAAAACATTATGAGAGCCAGAGGACCCTGCTGTGAGATGATGTCTTCCATATATGATAGTGAAGCTGAACCCATGAAAATTCAACAATATGCTCACCTAAGCAAGACCTGATGCTCAACATAAGAGCATGTTTATGAAAATGCAGAAAATGGTGTGAGTTCTTCATGCACAGAATGACAGTGTTCCTCAGAATTTCCTTAAGTAGAAGGCATATTTTATAACAAAGTTTTCACAAGCGCATGAATCTGGTTATTGCTTCATCCTTGGACAGACATCAGGACAGTTGAGGGTCTATCAGCGATACCCAGGGCCATTTGTAGTGCCATTCCCCAGGAATCCAGAGGCAAATTGAAGCATGATTTCCAGGAAAGACCAGGAAGGAGCTATGCTCCAAAAACACACAGAGAAATGCCTTCCCTGACCTTTCACACACTGATGGCTTGTCCATGCAGGAAGAAACCTGGTTGCTTAAATTTCCTGCTTTAATGGATGAAAAGATAGGAGTCTTGGAAAAGGAAGTGAGCTGCTCCAGGAGGCATTCTGGGGTCTCCTCACCATGTCCTAATTGTTGCTACTTCTTTATCCATTTTTATTTTCCTGTAATGGAGAAAGGTTCATCCAAATAACAAGTTAAACACAATTATTTAAAGCCTTCTTTTACAGAAAGGTTTTGAAGAATGTTTAGGAAAGGCAAACTCTTGCTGAGTTCCTCTGTCAGCCTCTGTCTTACCGATAAGGACATTTACCACCAACAAGAAACACCACCCTCCTGGAGATAGCAGCTGCTGGTGCTGGGTGCGACTCCTGACCAAACGGACTAGACACTGATCTGCTACTCAATCTGCCTTTATAGGTCAAAGAACATGAGAGTAACTGGCCCTCCAAAGGCACACTCTACCGCCTTCTGCATCAGGGCTCCTCCCAAGACTATACCAGAGAGCTCTCTAGCTCAAAGACACTCTCCCATGTTACAGAGTTGGCAACAACCTTGAGTGTGCGGAGTTGAGGAATGGTAACTATCACAATGCTGCAGCCCGGAGAAGGGAAGTAGACGAAAGAAGTGGAGAGACACATAGAGCACCATGTGTCCCTTTCCCTAGCAAATGGCTCCCTTGCAAACAAATGTAAGCTAAGAGACAAAATATAGCTGGAAGTAAAGATCCCAAGAACAGAGATGTGGTTCTTGTGTATCTACTGTTGGAGAGGTTTGTTTATCCTGTTCTAGGATTGGAGTTGTAATTCAGGGAGAGAGTGCTCATTATGTCCACATTGAACCTAGGTTCAATCCTAGAATCATAAATAAAATAGTTTGAGTGTGTGTGTGTGTGTGTGTGTGTGTGTGTGTGTGTGTGCTTATTCTTCTTCTCCAATAACAAGATGAATATGTGAGGGCAGTGATCTGTGACTCAAATGTGTGACCTGACTTTGACTCTGGAGCCAGGTTTAATGGAAACAGACCTGGCCTCAAACCTCAGCTATGTCACCTACGAGCTGTGTGATTCTCTCAGGTTATTTAAGGTGAGTTTCCCCGTCTATGTATGACTATTGTGAGGATTAGACAAGAGACAACAAGACACTCGTCAGCATTGGGCCTGACCCATATCTTCCTCGTGTTACACCTGGAGAAGCATTTCTCGACATTTATTAATACTTCTCATAAGTGGCATTTTAAACAATCTAGTTATTGCTCCATACCAGTTAGAACCAGACATGTGCTGTGTTTCTGTTATTGGTTAGTTGTAGGTATCTCTCCTTGATGCAGAATGAGCTAAATTGTTTTGCTTCTGATGACCAGTTTTTACCTGTTTGGAGATGGCATTTGCCGTCTTGAGGATGCCTGTTCTCTATCCTACTGGGAAGGCAAAACCACTTGTGTTAAGTGGAATCTCCTCAGGGAATAATAAAAACTTTTGAGACAACATCTATGATGCTGGGAGATCTGGGTTATGCCATTAAAGAATATCACTCTTCTCAGGAGGGACTGACTGACTATAACCACCACTCAGATGGACTCAGAAAATAACAAGCCAATGGCTAGAGAGAAGAGAATGAGTCGGAAGTAGTCTGCACAGTTCTCCATAAGAATGAGCCAAAGTAGGTTTTAAATTAGTAAGTTATTTCATGTATTTCTCTCCTTTCCTTCAAGCCCCACTCAAGCAGCTAGTAGGCTCTTTATGTCTTACTTTAGCATTGTGACCACAAGCACAGTGTTCCCAGTCTGACTTCTTTCCAGGAGCCTAAATTTAATGATGTTCAATTTACATTTTAAGAGAAAAGGTGATTTTTAGGAACTGGGAGTATGATTCAGTGGCAGAGCACTTCCCTAACACGCACAAGGCCCTGGGTTCAACTGCCAGTGTGGCAAAGAAAAGAGAATGGAAGAAGGAAGCGAGGAAGAAGGGATAGAGGCAGGTGAACGGGGGAGGGAGAGAAGGAAAAACAGAGGGGAGAGGGAGAAGGGAGAGGAGGAGGGAGATAGCAAGGGTTCCTCTTAAACTAAACAATACTGAAAGCCAGAGGAGAGATTGTGGGTTCTGGCACCATGAAGAACTGAGGAAGCACCTCCTCGTGGAATCTGAGGATGTGGAGACCCCACAGAGGAATGGTCACAGGAGACAGAGAGACAGTGAGGTCCAGGGTTCCATTGCAGCCAACATTCTTGAAGCAAAGCATGCCCAGGAAGCAGCAGTTACAGAAACAGAACAGCCACCCAGGCTGATCAAGCAACAGGAGGAAGCAAAACTCCTCAGTGGCTGAATCTCAATGTTTCTTCAATTTATGTGATTGCAATTTATTCATATCATAGTAGGTAACTCTGTAGCCTTCAAAGACACAAAGGAATAGTACCACTAGACAGTTAATAAATACAAGTTTGACTTTAAATGAACTGAAGAAAAAAAAAGAACAAAAAGCCCATAGCTGTGACATCAACGAAACAGCAGAGACATCTGGGGCACGGGGTCCTTTTTCCACGCACATATTCCAACTATGTACATGAGGAACCTAAGGTGAAGTTATCAATGCTCATTCTTCAGCCCAGGCCTTCAGCCATTCCTTCCCAAGCAAACCTGGACTTTCAGGGATTTCTGCTGCACTCTGCTGAACTTGAACAAATGCTCCTTGAAGGTATTATATCCAATGGCTCCTTGAGTTGTGTGGGCCATGAACACGTTCACAGTCATAGCTTCAGTATGCCAAGGTGCCGCCTTCTACTGAAAACTGGAAACTCTCTAACTCTAATGGCAGATCTAGGCACAGTGCGGGCAGTTGAGTAGGGAAACGGCTTTTGAATGAGTGTTCTTCACTGGAAGCTGTTGTCTCAGCTCGCCTGTCTTTGCCACTGTCTTGACTAGAACTAGACCATGCAGGTCGCACAGAAGAGGAAACACACAGGCCGTGCTGAGGGAAGGCCGGTGTGGATTCAAGAAGGAGGAAGGTGGAGTTAGAAAGAAAACACAAATGGGGAAAGAGAATGAAAGCTTCTGGAGTTGATCTACCACAGGAGAGAATGCTCTCTGCCTCCATTGGTTACCTCACTCACTTCAGATAAACAGAGATAAAACAGAGAGGCCCTTCTTTACTTAGCACAAGCCTTTTCATGAGCTCAGGTTTCATATCTTAGTTTCATGAGGAACGGCAAATCTTTTGGGATTTTCCAACCCAGGTCAGTTGTAGAAGATCCCCTCTGAGAGTCAGGAACTTCCTTCTTCTTCACAGCGGTCAGTGAGGTGATTAACAAGCTCTTCAGAGGAGAGTGAGTCATGTAGTCCATTTATAATTGCAAACTCACAATGGGCGATCATGTCTAAGGTTTTATTCTAGATAAATCCTAGAGTTTATCCTAGACATACATAATTCAAGGAAATTCAAGGGGCACTTTGTGCCTCTAGTCACGTTCTCCTTTGCTTCTGGAAAGAGTGATCCTGTCTCCCATCCATCCAAGTACAGTCTGTGCTCCACATTCTGGCATGCTAACTCCCATGAGACCTCATCTCATGCCCTCCTTCTTGTCTTCAAGCCCCATCGGAGCAGCTAGCCACCTCTGCTCAGGGCTTTAGCACCTGTAACCATAAGCAGCACGCTGACTTTCTGACTGCGTTCACAGCGCCCCATGGGGTCACTCCTCTTAGCTTCTACCTGGTAATGCCAAGTTCTCACTGGGTCTGCACAACTAGGACAAAAGACAGAAGCTGCAGCTTACATGTTTTCCACATCTCCTTTCTGAGGAAATTAGAATTATGCATGAAGAATGTGAAATGCCACTTGAACTGAAGATGAGATTTTTTTTCTTTATCTCACTATAGGTCTTTTTTTCTTTTTCTCATTATAAGATTTTAAATATTTTTTCTGATTACTTAAACAATGCATGCCAGCCACAAAATATTTATACTACAAAAAGAAGAAAAAGAATCAAATGCAATTCCTTTCGAAGTGCAAGACCACCACTCTGTACTCATCATCTCCTATGACTTCCATTATGCACATGCACACATGTTGCTCTTTTGTAGGCATAAAGTCACACCATGTGTGTGATTCTTAGAAAAGACACCTTCCATTCTCCACAGAGTGGGTCCTTCTGTTGTTTGTTCTAGTTCTGTATACATCCCCTTTCTCCTCTGTCCCTCCATTGAATAACCATTATCTTCTGCTCTCTGGCACCTCTCAACCAACTATCTAATTACAATCAGAATTTCCCTCCTTGATTATCCTGTGTTTACACATACAGTCATGCAATTGTGTGCACACACATATGTGTATAATGGGGAAGGAGGTCTCTCCTGCTTTGTTCTGCAGAACAGAATCTGTTTACACAGATTTCTCTGATTCCTTCTCTATTCATTTTATACTTTATATATTTATACTCTATACATTGTTAGGGCAATGATAGATGCAAAGGCAGAAATCAGGTGCAAACTGCAGCCCGGTCAGCTTCCATGCTCCTGTCCCCACTTCCACGGGGTAAGAAGAGCATTCTATGGAGTTTGGTACATATGCCTGTAACTCTATCACTTGGGAGATGGAAGTGGGAGATTCAGAAGTTCAAGGCCAGAACAAGCTGCAAAAGATCCTGTCTCAAAACAAGCAAACCAGCACAAACATGGTACTATATCACCACACTGACAGATGAGAATCCAGAAGCCCTTTTGAACACCAGCCACTGTTCTGTAGCAACTACAAAGAAACAAAGTCAAGACAATGAGGCAGGAGGTCAGCCTCTCCTGCATCTACTCCCCTTTCTTACTCTGCCCTGGAGGCTAGAGGCTGACTCCTGACCACAAGGCATCAGGGCAGATACAGCCAAATGTCCTGCTGAATCAAGGCTAGGACCTTAACATCATATGACAGTTTCACATTTGAAGCAAGAATCTTTTGAGGTTAAGCAATACATCCCTTTAAATGACAAATGTTCTTTTCTTCAAGTGACAGGTTGATAGGATTGTTACTTTGCATTGTGACTTAGCAGAGGTTTAAGATGGTGCAATGCAATGGAAACCACAGCCTGCCCAATGCTGTCCAGTGTGTGGGGAACACTGAACTGACTGTGTGTGACACAGAAGGATCTCTAAGGTAATCAAGTAATCACCCCAAAGTGCAGCCTTCTGCCAGGGCTGTTTGAGCGTGAAAAAGGCACTGAAAAGTGAAGATGATCAAGACCATCGAGAGCTATTGATCATGCAAATATTCTTTCATGAACTCTGACCAGATTACCGAGGCTGCCAAGCAGCAGAGAACAGGGAACTCTAGGGAAGTAATTTAGGAAGGGCAAGCCAGTGCTACTTGCCTGCTCACCTCAGAACATCTCCGTTTTCCAAAATTGGGAAATGGAACATATGAAAGGAGCCATTGATTGGGTTTTTATGAGTCAAGCAAACATTCCTGTAAGACTGGTACTGAAAAGGAAACATGAATTCCCTGCTCTGACCATCCAGGGGGAATCCCAGTGTTTTGATATTTCATATTACAGTGGTTTGACTTGACTCTGTTTTCCTATGGGAAGAACCTCTATGGTGAACAAAGTGTGTGATTTCAGCTGCAAGCCCTTTATTATCATTGGCACCTCAGCTGTAGATTTGGTTGTTTTCAGTTATGATCCTTCATACTCTCACTGTTACCCAAGATCACCAGGGCCCAGCTGGCTTTGGCTCCTCACGGTGGCACAGATGACTTTTATCCTTCAGCAACTCTAGTCCAGTAGATTTTCCCTTGACTCTGGGAGACTCAAGCCTAGCAAAAGTCATGGAGATGTGACCCAGAGACAGAGAAGACAGGGTCGGACTGTGAAGGTCCATCCTGAGTGGCAAGCACTGGGATGGGCACTTCTTTACACACTTCATTTCATCTTAATGATGCTAAGCTGTTGCTGTTGTCTTCATTTTTGCAAAAGAGGAATTTGAAGCTCAGAGAGTGTTCAGAACCTAGCGAGCCAATTAGCTGGTGAAGGAACTGAACCTTTTTTAGGTAAATTGTTTGATATATCATATACAGACTGGAAAATGTGCAAATCACGGTACTCATCTCAATGGATTTTCAAAAGTGAATAATCCATGTAACTATAACCAAGTCATTTTATTTAGTTAGTGATTATATTCAGAGGCTTTTAAAGGTTTCTGTGCTTTCCCTAACCATTGGTTATTAATAGGACTTTTTTAATTAAGAAGTATCTCTTAGGAAAGAACCCAATTCCTATTTTTCATCAGAAAGAAATCTTACCCATCTCATCTGACCATATCTTAGCATCAGCCATTGAATAAATAGAGATTTTCTGCACCTCTTCCCAGAGCAGCTGCATTTTTTCTTCAAACCCAGAAGAAACTCAGGTCACATTTTGTCAGATGAGGTGCAGGGAATTGGGACTCAAAGGATTCTGGGAAAGCCCATGATACAATGCTGCCACATCTAGTGATAGAAAGTCAGTAAGAAGTCAATATGTTTTTGGTGACATATTGTGCATTGAACCCCAGACCTCACACATCTTAGCAAGTATCCTGCAAATGGGCTATATCTGAAGCACCTGGTTGACACATAATAGAATGGTATGATACTGCATAACACTGTGAGGAGAACAGGGCCATGTGACCAGACTGCTGAACTGACAAAAAAAAGTCCCATATTTGGGGACAATTTGATGCATGGAGAATACAATCTTTATACTATGTGCTAGTTATACAAAACTAGTCATTAAATTGATCCTATGCTATTGTACAATTAAGAGTTGATTTGTTGTCTGCAGATAGATTATTTTTTTCAGTGTCTTGACTTTAATGTGACTATTACTGACCATCAAAAAGGAAATGAAACCATTCCCAAACACAGTCGGTATTGCTGAAACCACAGTAAAATTACAGCAAAATAAACTGCCCACACCTTTCCTAATAATCTGAAAAAGCCTAAGTCATGTTCTGAGGTTATTGGACTTCTTATTTTCTCTTCCTCTTTTGCAGAAGACTCAGAATGATTTCATTCAGATTCTCACAGATTTCTCAGTTGGTGTATTTTAGGTGGGAGTGAGAACAGCTGCTCAAGTGGCTTCTTACAAACCAACCCAGAAGCAGCATCTGGCAGCTGGAGGGTTGAGTAAGAGAAGGCAAAGAGCCACTTGATGGTGTGAAGCCTGCAATGTGTCTTCTGCTCAGTCCTCAGTGCCCAAAGTGGCTTCCGTAGCAGAAGTCACAGGCTGATATGGACAGGTGACCTGCCATCATGACTGTAAGTGGTCATCTCTGAGAGTGAAGCCTCACCCAAGGCACTCATGAGTTCGCAAATAGTCCCTGGAACAAGGAAGTGAAGGCCTACTGCAGGGGCTCTGTGCTGACTCAACAGCTGTGTCTTCTACCAGAGGAGCTGGACGTGAGTAGGTAAGCCAGTAAAGGCAGACAACCAGAAGTGCCCTGAGAAGTCGAGGCACTCCTTGGATATACATCCCAAAGAAATGCTTTTTGCCTTTTAAGGAATTATCTGCACCCCCATGTTCATGGTAACATTATTCACAATTACCAAGGGATGCAAGCACTCTAAATGTCCAGGGATGGGTAAAGAGAGTTATATACACATAATATATGGAATTTTATTTGTCATTAAAAAAAAGGAAATCCTTCATTTGTGACATGAGTGGTCCCAGAGATGTTATGCTAAGCTAAATATGCCAGATACAGAAAGACAAATTCTGGAAGATCTTGCCCATATATGGACTCTAGGAGTGTCGAGTTCACAGAAGCAGAGGGCAGGATGGTAGCTACCAGGACTGAGAGAAGGATGGAAGATGAGAATTGCTGGTTAAGGAGTAAGGAGTGTCAGTTTGCAAGACAAATGGGTTCTGGAGATCTGATTAGAGCATTTAAAGTTTGCTAAGAGATCTTACATATTCTCATCATTAAAAAAGAAAGGAAGGAAGACAAATAGACTAATTAGCTTGTATATGCTGATTATTTCGCAATATACACATATAATGAAATATCAAGGGACCGGACATGTAGGAGTAGAATGTATGCCTAGTACGCTTATGATTCTGGGCTCAGTGCCCTGCATCAATCAATCAGGCAACCAATCAATCAAACCAAATCAAGTTGGAGGTCTTAAACATAAATAATCATTATTTGTTTATTATACTTGTTTATTTATGGAAAAAATGAATTATCAGTTCTTGAAGAAAAGTTGAAGCAGGTATTGGTGATGCCTATTTACAACAAGCCAGTTAGGACATGAGCCTTTGCAGCGGAATTTGGTACTGAGCTACATGAATATAAACTGGAGAGTAAGAGATAAGGGTCCCAGGAGGACACGTATGTATATTGAAGCCTTTAGAAGTTACAGAGCCAATCCTGCTCAGCAACCTCATGCTCATTGCTTAGATGTGGCCCTCAGAGGGCTGAGGTACCACTGCGTCACCCCCCATCTTCCTCCAACTCTGTCTTATCCATTCACACTCACTTCAGCGCTACCCATCAGGCCAGGAGGCTATAAGCCTGAGTTTTTGTGTGGATTTGTTAAATTTGTTAGGGCAGGCTGAGGGCTGGGCTCTGGCCAGGATATGACATAATGAAATGTATTCATGCCTTGAAGGGGAGCTTTTAAGCTCCAGCACCTTGCAGTGTGTAGGCGAGCCTCTCCAGTAGGATTTCCGAGGGCTGAGGTTACACGTGCAAGGCCCTCAGTTCTGTACTACCACTGCAATAAAAGCATAACAAAACAAACTCCAAGTATTTCTAGATAGATCTAGGGACCTCCCAAACCATATGACCCCAAGAGAGCAAGGGAGCAAAGACATGTGGGGAGATCGCTGTATAAGCATCCTCACTGTGTGATTTAAGGAGTAAACCTTTAAACCAAAGGCAACACCTTTCTCATCTGACCCTCCCACCATTCACACAGACACACTGCTGTTCTCTCAGCCTTATTGGTGCTCAGAGGCCTACTGAGCTTGTGCATTCTTCTCCAAAAGTGTCACTCTCTCTGCTGGGTAACATACGTCAGAAAATGTATGAAACTGAAAAAAAGTTTTTGTGGCCTAGTTGTTTTATTATGCCACTCACTAGAATGAAAGGGCCAGTTTGGAAGTCCTTCTTGTCAGCTGTGACTGTGATTACTTCTGTCTATAGGTGTCCTCATTGTGAGTTTCACTGCCTGGTAACTTGGGGTTTTCCTGTCCCTGATACCTAACAGCACCAAAGTTCGGGGCACTAGCACATGAGAAGGGCAACAATTCTTTGCAGTCTTCTCCTGGTTGGTGTGTATATATGTGCATGTGTGTATATGTAAACACACACACACACACACACACACAGGAATAAGGCGTTCATCTTTTCTGCTATATGCTAAATTTACAGTACTGGGGAACATAGACAATTATAAATAGGAGGCCATGCTTCTCATATAAACCTGGAAGCCGAGGAAGGCTTCTGAGATGATGCATTTAAAATGAGATTTGAATGTTGAAGCAGAGTTGGCAGAGATGGTCATGATGATTTATATGAACTGCAGAAACAACAGTTTGACTTCTTTGGGCAACAAAAATGGTGACTGAATATTAGGGGAGAATTGTGGGGGAGGCTAAGAGGGGTAGCTGGCCACATTGAAAGGTTTGGCTGAAGAGGCAAATGTATGCAAGGGTTCAAGCTGGTTGGAAGTTTCTAGTCCTCACTGAGAAATATGAATCACATTCCGCAAACCAACTGGACCTTTAGAGGCATTCTGAGCAAGAAAATGATATAATTGCTTCTTAAGTGGGGAGTTTTCAGACCTGTCATCTGCTCCTGAACAATGCCTAGGCTGCTGACTGGCTTCACCCTCCTGTGTATGTTTGTTTGCACTTATGACTAATTTGGATTTTTTAAGTAAACTATTAATATAAGAAAGCCATAGATTTGTCTTATATACAGATAAAAATAAAGCAATATTGGGCCTTTTGCAGTGTTCTAAGTAAAATGATGTGATTATAGATATTATAAAGCTGATATTATACAGCTTCTATAAGGCTAGAATGTCGATCAGTTGGTAGAGTGCTTGACAAGTATGCATGATGTCTTGTGATATGATGGTGCATGCCTGTAACCTCAGCACTTGGGAGGCTGACAGAGGAAGAACAAGAATTCAACATTATCAGCCAAGGCTGCATAAGACCCTATATCAATCAGTCAGTAAACAAATAAATAAATAAACAAGCCTCCCACAAAACAAGATTTTAAGATTCTGTACTGTTTTTTTCCAGTGTGATTTGAGTAAACTACTAGTTTCAAACTACAAAACAGCGCACATTTTATGTATGTAATTTTTTGAGACAGAGTCTTGTTATGAAGATCAGGCTGGCTTACAACTTACTATGTAGACCAGCATGGCCTGGAACTTAAAGCTATTTCCCTCCTTCTGCCTCCTCAGTACTGGGATTGAAGATGGGTAAATATTAGTCACTGACTAAATGTTTATTATCTGGCTGGGTATTTTGTCTGGAAGGGATTAATTCCCAGTTAAAAGGCTGGGTAAGAATGAAGGAAGCATTGTGGTCTACTTTGGGTCAGTGCTGTAAACATGTGAGATCAACCTTCATGGAGGATTAAAGATAGAAAAGATCCATTTCTTTTTTTTATTTATTTTTTTAAATTACACTCATGATATTTATTAATTACACTCATGATATTCATTAATTACACTCATGATATTAATCACATTTGTGGTATTCATAGATTACATTCACAGTATTCATTCAATTATCTATATCTATATCTATATAAATTTTAAATGCCAAATGTCATTTATTTAAGGGGGGAGGAGGTCTTAAATACAGGCTTACAGCACAATGGGAGGACCCTGGAGGGCAGTAGTTCGCTACTGATGTTTTACAATCTTGCATCTAAGCTGTTAACGCCCATTATTCAGGATACACAGACAAGGAACTTCCCTTAAACATTCAGGAGGGTGGAACCTGGCAGGGAATTAGCATAGGGGGGATATCAAGGTCAAGGTCCGCAAGCAAGGCAGCAGTTACCCAAAACAGGGGCCAGGGCCCTACAGGTCCCCCTTTTATTAAAAAATGAGCTTCTGACTTGGGTTGCGTGGGACGTCAGCAGTTCACCTTACCCATCATGGAGACGCCTGCCCAGGCCACACAGGTGCTCTGAAAGATCCATTTCTTGATCTCAAAGATGTATGATCTTAATAGAGGAGATAAAAGGAAAGATAGCTGAAAAAATAGTAAAGCCACAACCAAGTAGCTGTGAAATAATGCCAAAAGCAAATCGAGAGCCAGAACCTGTGTGCCTCCAGCATCAACGCAGTCCTGTCTTCAAAGGTGTGACCTGGAGACCACATTGTTTTAATCCTTTCTTGGGAAACACATTGAAATTAGAAACCTGCTCAACAGTGCTACAGAGGATGAACAGAAATAACTCTGGTACTCAGGACGCTAAGACAGAAGGAAGATGAATTTAAGGTCAGTGTGGGCTACATAGGAAGAAAGGCTAATGATACACATGAGCAAAAAGAAAGAAAGGAAGTCAAAGAAAATTTTGTTTTCTTTTTGTTTCCTTTTTAATTTTTTTCTTATTTATTTATTTATTTATTTTATTTTACAATACCATTCAGTTCCACATATCAGTCACGGATTCCCTTGTTCTCCCCCCCCCCCACCTCCCTCTCCTCCCCCCCAGCCCACCCCCCATTCCCACCCCCTCCAGGGCAAAGCCTCCCCCGAGGACTGAGATCAACCTGGTAGACTCTGTCCAGGCAGGGCCAGTCCCCTCCTCCCAGGCCGAGCCAAGCGACCCTGTATAAGCCCCAGGTTTCATACAGCCAACTCATGCAATGAGCACAGGACCCGGTCCCACTGCCTGGATGCCTCCCAAACAGTTCAAGCCAATCAACTATCTCACCCATTCAGAGGGCCTGATCCGGTTGGGGGGCCCTCAGCCATTGGTTCATAGTTCATGTGTTTCCATTCATTTGGCTATTTGTCCCTGTGCTTTATCCAACCCTGGTCTCAACAATTCTCGCTCATATAGACCCTCCTCTTTCTCGCCAATTGTACTCCCGGAGTTCCGCCTGGGGCCTAGCCGTGGATCTCTGCTTCCAGATCCCTCAGTCATTGGATGGGGTTTCTAGCACGACAATTAGGGTGTTTGGCCATCCCGTCACCAGAGTGGGTCAGTTCGGGCTGTCTCTCGACCATTTCACACTGTGGGGGTATCCTTGTGGATTTCTGTGGGCCTCTATAGCACCTTGCCTCTTCCTATTCTCATGTGGTCCTCATTCATCATGGTCTCCTATTCCTTGTTCTCCCTCTCTGTTGTTGATCCATCTGGGGTCTCCCGCTCCCCCAAGCTCTATTTCCCTCGACCCTCGCCCTTCATTTCCCCCACTTATGACCAGGCTGTTCATGAAGATCTCATCCATTTCTCCATCATTGGGTGATCCCCGTGTCTTTCTTGGGGTCCTGTTTTCCAGGTAGCCTCCTTGGTGATATGAGTGGCAGTCCAGTCGTCCTTGCTCCACATCTAGTATTCTCCTATGAGTGAGTACATACCATGTTTGTCTTTCTGAGTCTGAGTTACCTCACACAGAATGATTTTTTCTAGATCCCTCCATTTGCCTGCAAACCTCATGATGTCATTGTTTTTCTCTGCTGAGTAGTATTCCATTGTGTATATGTACCACATTTTATTTATCCATTCTTCAGTTGAAGGACATCTAGGTTGTTTCCATGTTCTGGCTATTACAAATAATGCTGATATGAACATAGCTGAGCAAGTGCTCTTGTGATATGATTGAGCATTCCTTGTGTATATGCCCAAGAGTGGTATAGCTGGATCTTTGGCGAGATTGATTCCCAATTTTCTAAGAAAGTGCCATATTGATTTCCAAAGTGGCTGTACAAGCTTGCATTCTCACTAGCAGTGGAGGAGAGTTCCCCCAGCTCCACATCCTCTCCAGCATAAGGTGTCTTCAGTATTTTTGATCTTAGCCATTCTGACAGGCGTAAGGTGGTATCTCAGAGTTGTTTTGATTTGCATTTCCCTGATAATTAGGGATGTTGAGCAATTCCTTAAATGTCTTTCAGCCATTTGAATTTCCTCTATTGAGAATTCTCTGTTTAGTTCTATAGCCCATTTCTTAATTGGACCGTTGGGCATTTTGATGTCTAATTTCTTGAGTTCTTTATATATTCTGGATATCAGTCCTCTGTCAGATGTGGGGTTGGTGAAGACCTTTTCCCATTCTGTAGGTTGTCGCTTTGCCTTGTTGACCATATCCTTTGCTCTACAAAAGCTTCTCAGTTTCAAGAGGTCCCATTGATTGATTGTTTCTCTCAGTGTCTGTGCTACTGGTGTTATATTTAGGAAGTGATCACCTATGCCAATGCGTTCAAGACTACTTCCTACTTTCTCTTCTAGCAGGTTCAGAGTAGCTGGATTTATGTTGAGGTCCTTGATCCACTTGGACTTAAGTTTTGTGCACGGTGATAGATGTGTATCTATTTGCAGCCTTCTGCACGTTGATATCCAGTAATGCCAGCACCATTTGTTGAAGATGCTTTCTTTTTTCCATTGTACAGTTTTGGCTTCTTTGTCAAAAATTATATGTTCATAGGTGTGCGGATTAATGTCAGGGTCTTCAATTCGATTCCATTGTTCTACATGTCAGTTTTTATGCCAATACCAAGCTGTTTTTATTACTGTAGCTCTATAGTAGAGCTTGAAGTCAGGGATTGTGATGCCTCCAGAGGTTGTTTTATTGTACAGGATTCTTTTGGCTATCCTGGGTTTTTTGTTTTTCCATATGAAGTTGAGTATTATTCTTTCCAGGTCTGTGAAGAATTGTGTTGGTATTTTGATGGGGATTGTATTGAATCTGTAGATTGCTTTTGGTAAAATTGCCATTTTTACTATGTTAGTCCTGCCTATCCATGAGCATGGGAGATCTTTCCATTTTCTGACATCTTCTTCAGTTTCTTTTTTCAGGGATTTAAAGTTCTTGTCATATAGGTCCTTCACTTGCTTGGTTAGTGTTACCCCAAGGTATTTTATGTCATTTGTGGCTATTGTAAAGAGTGATGTATCTCTGATTTCCTTCTCAGCCTGTTTGTCAGTTGTATATAGGAGGGCTACTGATTTTTTTGAGTTGATCTTGTATCCTGCTATGTTGCTGAAGGTGTTTATAAGCTGTATCAGTTCCTTGGTTGAATCTTTGGGGTCACTCAAGTATACTATCATGTCATCTGCAAATAGGGAAAGTTTGACTTCTTCTTTTCCAATATCCCCTTAATCTCCTTATGTTGTCTTATTGCTCTGGCTAGAACTTCAAGTACTATATTGAATAAGTATGGGGAGATCAGACAGCCTTGCCTCTTTCCTGATTTTAGTGGAATTGCTTTGAGTTTC
>CABHPQ010175526.1:0-49351 GCA_902168405.1 Peromyscus aztecus
GTGTGTGTGTGTGTGTGTGTGTGTGTGTGTGTGTGTGTGTGTGTGTACTGTGTGTGTGGGTGGGTATGTGAGTGTGCTCACATGTGCCTGTGTGCCCTCCCCTTTCCTTCCATTAGAATGTCAGAAGCGCTCATGGCTTCTTCAGGACTTCACTGGTGCTTTGGCCTAGAACATAGTAACCAAGAGAGAAACTGTCCCTTTTAACATCAGGATTCTCCTAGTTCCTGTCTTCCCAATACCGTTTCACAGACTAGCAGGCCTGGAAGGGCAAACACACCCTGAAGTCTCTCCCCAACTGGCATCCTTTGATCTGTATATTTTTAGCACAAGGGAAACAACATAACAAAAATGGAACATTTCACGTCCCCAATGTGCTCCAATATTATATCAGATAGATGCTTATTTAGGTCTCCACGTCTCCTCCTAGAGTGGGTTGAAACGTGTTCAACAAAATCAAGTTGACTTGAAACATCAGAATGTGATGTTACTGGGAACTGGGGTCTTCGTAGATGTAAGACAGGAAGTCATGTTGGGTTATGGTGGGCCCTAAAACCAATGATACATGTTCTTAAGGGGAGAAAAAACTGCACAGAGACAAGAGTGGGCTGACGCAGACAGAGCGGGTTGGAGGGGCATTGCCAGCAGAGACAAGCAACAGGAGACAGAAGATATAGCAAGAGTCAAGGAGAGTTCAGGGAGTACAGCCCATGGTTCATCAGTCTCATCCCACACACCTATTTCCCAGAATGCTAGGGAAATAGATTTCTGTGTTTTTCAGCTGGCAAGCTTGCCAAAAGTAATTTCTATAGCCATGAGAGACCAATGCTACTAGGAAGAGGTAAGAAAAACTCAGACAAAGAAGATAACCCAGATCCCAATGTGACTGCCTGGAACTTTATTCTCAGCATCATGAGCAGAGGCAGACAGATCCCCATGAGTTCAAGGCCAGCTTAGTCTACATTTTGCATTCCAAGGCTACATAGTGAGAATGTATCTCACACATATATATTCACATACACACACATACACACACAAAAAAAGGAAAAAGAAATATTCATATATATGAAAATTAAACATTATACACTTACATATATAGGTATATATACATATAAGTTATTCAAACATAATGTAATATATTAATAGCAAGGCAGTTGTTATTAGAAAGCTATACTATATAATGCTAATTATAATAAGTATATGCATTATAAATATAAGGAGCATTTATATTTAGAATATATATTAAACTTTGTATTAAATGTCTAATATATATTTACATACCTTTGGTACCATTATGGAAGGTGGTTTGAATTTATCCTCTCAGGGTAGTCACAGGTGAAGCCTAACATTATTTTCCTGACTCACAGCATCTTTTAGCTCCTACCAAAGAGCACAATGCCAGTGACCAAGCACATGCCACTGGCAAAAACTGCAGCTTTTACTGCCATTTACAATAGGTTTAAAGAGTGTTGCTAGCTGGAGCTCATTCATAGGGTGTGTCCCTAGACAGAGAGATTCATGGTTTGGCCAACAGAAGCGAGGGTTTTACTTGGAACTGTCTTTGCTGAATAGAGACCCTAAAAGAAATTGTAATGTGGACATTTTATTTAGCATAATGACTACAAAAATCATTGTGATAACCAAATCTATATGCATTATAGACTATTTTTACAAAGGTAACATGGGCAGAGAAAGGTTTATTTCAATTTACAGATTACTATTCCTCTTTAGGAGAAGTCAGAACAGGAATTCAAGCTGTCAGTAACTTGAAGAAGTAGCCATGGAAGAATTCTGCCTATTGACTTGCTCCCTGGTTTACCTCCAGCTAGCTATTTTTTAAAAGCTCAGGGTCACCTGCCCAGAGATGGCAACCCTGAAAAGCAGGCTGGGCACTTCTACATTAATTAGCAATCAAGAAAGTGCTCTTAAAGACATATCCACAGAGCAGTCTGACTGAGGCAATCCCCCAGTGGAGATGTCCTCAGATAACTCTGGGTTATGTCAAATTGACAGTAGATGGTAGCTAGGAGACCATGCTGTAAAGAAACTGATGTTTAATGGTAAACTTCCTGTAACCCTTTCTCAACCTGGTTCTTCCCACAGTCAAAAGCAGAACTATAGAACAGCTTACTCACTTGCAGTGATGAAGACAACATTCTACATGAACCATGCTCTCTTTAGAAGTTGGGTAGTTACATGCTAAAAAGCATTTAACCAAGTACCCATGCCCTGACTCTTGCATGCTAAAACTAATGCCCTTGGACCTACATGCTGCATATGCTGAGGTGAGGGCAGCCACACTCCTGGTTTATGTGGTTGTACTGAATTATGGAAATGAAGTTTGATTATCTCCTTGAAGCTTATTATAACATTCCAAAATAGGAAAAGGGGTTGGATTATGAGTGTTGCCAATTGTCAACGAATGCCCTTCCATTCCTCCTTTGGCATCTGCCTTATGCATTCTTAGGGAGATTATTATGTCTCAAACAGAGCCCCAATACAAGGTCAGTCGACTGGCTCCTGACACCTCTGACACTCTGAGTTATTAAGAAGACTCTGTGATCCACTTTCTCCTGCTTATACATGACTCACTGGGGAGCCACAGGCTGAGCTTACCCTGTCTCTTGGATGAAGTGATAGCTCCTGCATGGACATTTTTCTTTTCACTGAGGCCATTGATAAAGGGACTTCAACAGGTCTCTGGTTACGGCTTTGGTAGTTCTGCATCTGTTCTCACTATGGGTAGGATGAACCTGTAGAGACTACATCAGGCTTTGGCTTGGGCAGGTGCCTCTTAAGTAAGTTAACTTAAACTGAGAACCTACTTCTCACAAACTTTCCCCAATTATTCTCCTTCCCTAACTTTTCTAGGTCTAAGTTTCCTCTTACCCTTATGACCTCTGCTATTCCATGATGGTTATAGGTTTCTAATGTCTCCCTAACAGCTTCTACTCAGCAAGTGGTGAAAAATGGACCATGTTGTAGCTAACAACACAGTAGTGAACTCCCCTGATTGAGGATCTCTCTGGTTCCCACAGAGATCACTCCTAACTCATCATGAGACTCAGCAGCAGAAACCTGGACATCCTCACCAGAAGCCGCATTTGTGAGCATCCAATTAGGGGTTAGACACTCTGCAAGCAAATTACATTCGCCCCGCACCTGTGCAGAGCCAAAGCCGTGTTTCCGCACTTCTCACAATTAGCAGAGGGCAGTTTCTTCCATGGGGTGTAGACAGTTGGAGTGATGAGCAATTCTCCCCAAAGACCTGCATGAGACAGCTGGTGCCTGTGCTGGCAACAGTACTGCCTCAGTGTGTGTGCCCATAAAAGCACAGGATGATGGTCCCCTTCTAGGGCAGCTTTTCACCAGGCTTATCTGCTCTTGCCTCTCTTCAGAGTCTCAAGGGACTGCAAGATTCCTTTCCAGTTTCTTCAACTGTGCTTCCAGCTGAGAGGTACAGTGGGTGCCCTTCCTCAGCTGCTTTTCTTGCTCACTTTCTCTGTCCCTTCCTAGAATAGAGTCCCTGTATGAACCCATTGCAATTCATTTAATTCCAGTGGAAGACTTGATAATTTGGAAGTTGTTGTAGGGCAAACAGGTTGAGAGTAACATCCATTTTCAAGGAAACTGTGAAGCCCAGGCTCAATAAGGCCTTGTGAGTTTGATAGTTCTAGAATAATGCATTTAATGACACTAAAGAAGATGCCCCTGTGGGCCAAAGGCATCCTAGAAATAGAAAGTTTCCAGATGGTTCTGTTAAGGGCCCAGTGGCTCTGTAAAATAATTCATGAGATCTATTCAGACTGAGTTTTTGAATGGTGAGTGATTACTGCCAGTTTTCTCAGCAGCTACATAGTAACTGGATTTTCATAAGGTACAGAGAAAGAGTAAGCTATTTCCAGGTCCCATAGAGACTGGTGTAGACTTAGCTATGGTGTATAAGGCAATAGAATAACTAGTTTTAGTTTTTGTTACTTCATCTATGAAATGATGTCCTCTTATATTTTATTTTTTGTTGAAAAAAAGAAGATTCAGTAGTGTATATTCTGATTATACTTTTTCTCCCAATGTCATGGCTACTTTAAGAATCAGCCATTGTAACCAATGAAACTGGACAAACATTTTATTCCTCGGTACTCAAACCAGTCAGAAAACTCTGCCTTAGGGTTCTCATTCTCTGACCATCTCATATGGTCAGAGGTCCTCAGAATCGAATGCCCTGAAATTGGGGAATAACAGCCTATCACAAAGTCTACCATATGCAGTTTGCATGGTTGTTAATGCTTCTCTGTGATGATTCTCCTCATGTGGCCTTCAATTTCTTTTGAAGCAAGACATTCCACTTCCAAGAAGCTAAGTAGTATGACTACCCTTCCTCATGTACAATAACATGCTGATCATAATACCCAATACCTTGCTTTAATTTATTTTAGGCATGGGTACTATTGAAAGAATGCTTATCCATTCTTACCTAAAATTTTCAGTCCTTAAGATCAATAGTCCTTCCTTTTAATCCTGGCCATCAGATGGGGAAAAATAACAGCAACTCTAAAGTATATTCTAGCATCTTTCATGTCATCTGATTATAATGTATAACTCTAATTTATTTGATTCACTGGAACCAAACTCTAATCAGCAAATATCTTAAAACCTTAGGCCCACAAACAGGCATAGTACTGTGGGGAGCCAAGGAAGCCTTGAGTGAATATGTAAAGAGAAAATAAAGTCCTGAGTAAATGTGTATTGTTGACAACGACCAGGTCAAGGATCAATGTCTCAAACACATGGGAATTTAGCAATGTCTTCCCTTCCTGGGTGAGGCTCAGAGAGATAGAAAAGCCTACTCTTATCCTAGTGCAGATGTTGACAGTGTGCACAAGTAGAAGTCTTTAGGAATGATTGGTATGTGTGTGCAAACCTAGCAACTTCAACTTCTCCTTCTAGATGACAGTGCTGTGAGACTACTCAACTTCAGTGACCTCCTAGACTAGTGACTTCTCCTCTTTGTGCTATACATAATAAACCCACTGAGATTCCTGGTTGTTGGATAATAAGTGCACTCCATCAGAGAACGCAAAGCCACTGAGTAGGGGTTTTCTATTAGTGTGTCTTGGTGTCTGTCCTTTATTCATTCCCTCACCTCCCCTTGTCAGGTTTTTAGGACCAAGCCTTGCAGGATGCCATATAATACCACAAAATTTTGATAGTATCTTTTATTTGAATTTTATTTTGATTCATGAACTCTGATCTTTTATGGACTCAACAATTTTTGATTTAACATTATAAGGTAGTTGATGCTAGAAAAATTGAAGAAAGTACAAAAGTATCAAATGGAAAATAATCTGAAAATGAGATTGGTTATTCCTAAACAAGGATCTCTCAATAGTAATAGATTGAGAAAGTTGAACTCAGGAGATGGCTTATTGGATAAAATTCCTCCTGTGAAAATTCAAGGACCCAAGTTAGGATCCTAGCACCCACATAGGAATCTGTACCTGGCTGTGCAGGGCTGTGCCTCCTGTCCTGGGATAGCAGAGGCAAACAGATCTCTAAAGTTTATTGACCAGCCAGTCTGGCTGAGTATAGGAGCTCCATATTCAGTGAAATATTCTATCTCAATAAATAAGGTACAGAGTCATCAAGAGAGACATTCAATGTTAAACTCTGGCCTCTATACATACACATGCACAAGAAAGTGCATGCATATGTACCCTCTCACACATGAATACACACCCACACAACATATGCACACACACATGCACACTGACAAAGACAGAAAGAAAAAAAGGTTTATTGACACATCACATTCTGGGAGTTGCCTCCAAGGCTGTATGTAGCTCATCAGCCACTAAAGAGTCTTAGGTCATGTCTGTAACTATTGCCATGGAGAGTCCATTGTGCTTCTAATGGGTTACCAACATGATTGCCGTAAGTATTTGTTCCCAATGATTGTGAGCAGAAGGCAAAAATTGGGAGAACATTCAAAAGAACATTCAGTCATCACTTTTACTCTGGATCAGTGACCAGAAGGTAGTCCTCTTACATCTCCTGGCAGTAACCTATTCTGGAATAGTCCCTGTTTAAGCCACCATGATCCTCAAGCAAATTCATGTATCTTGGGAAGATAACATGGTACTTTAATAAGAATTTCTGTTAAAAATTGTAATGTTTTCTTCAGAATGCTTTCACTTTGATTTTTATTGACTTGAGTAAATTGAGATTTGTAATTAAGTTTTATTTCATTAAATATTAAGTAATTTATTTTAATATTATTTTCAATAACATCATTAGGTATCTTGACACATAATTTCCTATTTGAGTAATAATTGACTACATAATAATTGTTTTGGGGATCATTTCATCTTTAAAAAATAATAAACATCTATAAATGATAGTATATTCTTTATCAGTACAGGAGATTCAGAGCAGACAAAATTTCACAAATGTTTCTAAACTTTATAAGATGTTGCTTAACTTAGAAATCTAACTTATAAAGTTTGTATCTATGTTCTTATCCTAAGAATGTATATTGTTTCTCAATTATTTGCTATTCAAACATAGACTCTAATAATTCCCAACGTGTCCTATCTTATTATTTAGTTTTGCATTTCCATATACTCAAACCCATCATTTAGTACTTACTTGCAATGTGAGTGTTCCAGCAGGTATCTAAGAGATTCATCAGAGGTCACAGCATAAGAGGCTACATTCATAAATACAAGTCTCAACTTTAGCTGTCAGGGCTTTTAAACTCTTACAGGGAAATAAAGTGAGTGAAGCAATTGAGTCATGAAAATTTTTAACTTTGAAGGGACTTGTTAAAATGCATGGCTATGAATTTCCTATGGCTCCTTGTCTCAACTGAAGAACAATATCCATATGGGTACAACACTGAGATGCCCCACAAGGCAGAGTTTCCCAGATCTCAGACTTCAGCCTGCCTGTGTACTCTCTTGTCCCTCCACAGAAATCATTTGCCCCAGTCCCCAGCCCCCAGCACCCTTCCCCCCATCACTCCCCCACCCTCATTACTCTTACAATATTCTTCTGTTCCAACTCTTGCAGGCACTGTTTTCCAAGTCCTTGAATGACCCAGGACACTAAGGCAGAAGCCATCTCTACTGATGGATGATTCTGGTCACTTCTCACTATTCCCTGCTTCCTAATGGTGGTTCCACCTCAGTATGTGTCCCACTGGAGGTCAAAGAATTCCAGCCCATCATCTCCTGTAGAAAATACTCAAACCACCCCAATCACACCAGAGAACAAAACTGGACCTTGACTGTGGATGTGAAAGCCAAATCAGGTCTGAAGTTGGAAGTTGTGGGTTAAGAATCAAAGAGGGATACTACAAAACAGTTCAAGGATGAGAACCAATCCAGTGAGACAATGGGGGCAGTGAAGTAGGTGGAGTGGGGTGTGGCAAAGGAAGCCTATGGAGACCATGTTGAGACATTCCCCGGTCTCATTCAAAACCACACACTATCCATGAGTGATGATGCTAAGAAGCCAGGAAGCCCATTCTCAAACACTCAAGAGATGGCTTAGCAGGTGATGATACTGGCCATGGAAAGCTGCCGTTGTAAGTTCAGACCCTGGAGTCCATATAAATATGGAAGTAGAGAGCACAAAGTTGTCCTTCAACCTACACATGCACCCCATGATAGACATGTGAGCATGTGCACACACACACACACACACACACACACACACACACACACACACCACAAATAAGGCAACTTTTAAAATCATCACAAAGCAGCACTTTCAGAATTAAATTGTTCTTCTGAAGCCAATGACTTCTCAATATAAATCCTTGATTGTTGCTGCCCACTTCTGCAACTCATAAAGAAAATAAGGATGCAGTCTAAAATCAGATGCTGTGGCTCTGTAAGAACTTCTCTTAACTTTCTGCTGCTTCCTGGTACTTGTCAGGAGAATGCATTGCCTTTTCATTGCTAAGATGTCAATACATTCCTTATCATAGCTGTGTGTTTTCCAAAGAGGATGCGCAGGCAATTGTGTTCCTGGATGCAGTCCTTGCTCTCTACGTGACGAAGTCTGTAAGCCAAGGCATGCACCACTAGTCATCAGTACCCTTGGGAGGACAGACAGGTAGGGTAGTTCACCATAAGGTTCTAATCTTTTGAATCTTCCTGGTCTAATGAGCCATTTGAGGAGACGATTTTCTTATAATGTTTCAGTACCTAGGAGTCTCTTTATTGGGCCAAAAAATTTCACATTTTATAGCTCTGTTCCTATGGAAAAAAACTATATACAAGAAAGCCCACCTTGCCAGCTATCCAAAATATTTGTTAGGAAGAAAGGAAGATTCACAATAGAATAAAATTTTACTTGAGAAAATAGCCATGTAAAAACAAGGCCGTAGTATTTATTTATTTTTTTTTTGACTCTTAAGTGGGTTTCAAAGGGACATGTAGCTATTTAGTTTAATTTGTGAAAGCCTTTGGCATACTGGCTCAGAGACAATGGTTTTAAGCAATGGTTTTATTCTAGCCTAGCTGCCTGCACTGATCATGGACAAAGCCTCCCTGGAGCTAGCTTCTCTAACAGTTAAATAGGATTATACAAAGGTCTATTTTTATTGGTATTGTCTTATAATATTTCTTCATAAATGCTTGCTTATAGGTATTTGGTTTTAAATGATATTCATGAGTAGATGAATCCTGCAATTAATCAAATATATTTTCTCATTATATTTTGGTCTTCTTGAAGTAGTAACATATTTACATATTTCAGCAGAAATACATTGATAAAATAATTTCCTTCATAGAATGAGTAATATGGCAAGGTGTATTTTATGGACTATCCACTTGGCTCATATGCTATCTTCTCTTTACTAGATTGTACATTTGCCTATTATTTGGGCTTATTGGTGTTGACACGCTGAAGGAGAACTTCCCCTTCATCCCTTCTCATCCTTCTAGGTCCTGTTTCTTTCTGTTTCTCTGATGGTGGCAGAGTAGGGCGCCAATGTGTGGGTACAGCAGAATGTCATGAAGCGTCATTTCATTGCTACGTTCATTTAGCGGAACAGTAGTATTTGGTTTTCTCCTTGATTTATAGCCTATCCAGTCTCAGGTCTTTGGCTACCCAAGCAGTGTCAGGCATGGGTTCCTTCTCTTGAGATGAGCCTTAAGTCCATTGAGTGAGTGGTTGTTCACTGTCTCGTTTGTGCCACTACTGCACCCGTGTATCTTGGAGGCAAGTCTCCACTACAAGTCACGTCCCATTCCAAAGTGGCTGATCTAGTTTAGAGTCTGGTCAGCAAAATAGACTCCTTTACTATAAATAAATGTCTTTTAGAATGTCTCATTTGGCCACAAAAATTTCTAACAAGATCCCATGACTCCACAATTTTAAGATCTGCGTATAGTTATTTCATGTCTGGATGTTTTCAGTATCTGAATTCCCCAGAAGTTTGTTATTGTCATTTTGCTTTTCTAATTCTTTCTCCTGGTGACTTATTTCCTTCTAAGTTTAATAACATTAGTGTACTCAAAATACTTATTTTTAGTTATGTATATATTATATATGCATGCTTATGTAAGTTTATGTATGCAGAGAGTGGTGGATTCCTTGAACTGGAATTATAGGAAATTGTGAGCTACTTGACCAGGATCTGAACCCTGATCCTCTACAGGAGCAGTATTTAATCTTCACTGCTGAGCCATCTTTCCAGGCCTTGGTATACCTTTTGAAAGTAGTAAATTTACTTTGAATGATTCTAGGAGAATTGAAAGGCTTGAGTTGAAGTTTTTTACTTCTAGAAAGAGTCTCAGTACTCTTTCTGTCATGTACTGTCCGAGCTTTAACTCCACAGGCTTCGTCTCCATGTATGTGCTCCAGACTAAGTTTGCAGCTATTGGAACACATCTTTCCATTTCCTCATGGAAATGCCAGTGTCCATACTGTTATCTCATGGTTGCTCTGTTGTCTCCCCTCCTTCTTCCTCCTTTATCTTCCTTGTCTTCATTTCCATGTCCACCTGCTCTCCTTCTCCTGATCCCACTTTTATTCTTTTTTGCTCTATTTTTAGCCTTTAGAGATTCCACAGAAGGCCATAGGCAGAAATTCCATCAAACGTGAATATTCATGCTCACCTAGAGACTTAGGCTAGAGAAAGCAACCATATTCATAATGGACAAAAGCTGCAACAGTTCAATGTTCATCAACAATAGCATAGGCCAAGGTCTTGTACCCATTTGTAATCCCAGCACTGGGGAAGGTGAGGTAGGAAGGTAACAGTTGCAGGCCAGGCTGAGCAACATGGAAAGAATATGTCTCACAAACAAACAGAAACAGAAATACATCAGATGATGATATATTCTAGGAATGGAATTCTATACAATAATGAAACATAATTGGCAATTGACTATTGTCTCAGAGACATAATGGCATGAAGTGCTGTAAACATAGTCTGTTCACATTAATTCATCTGTATATGATGTGATGAAAGTGGTAAGAGTTGTTGCTCAAGTTTTCCTGCCTGGCCCATGGTCAGGCCAAATCTCTCTCACCTGCCAGTCCCACAGCCGCTCAGACCCAACCAAGTAAACACAGAGACTTATATTGCTTACAAACTGTATGGCCGTGGCAGGCTTCTTGCTAACTGTCCTTATAGCTTAAATTAATCCATTTCTATAAATCTATACCTTGCCACGTGGCTCATGGCTTACCGGCATCTTTACATGCTGCTTGTCTTGGCAGTGGCTGGTAGAGACTCCCTCTGTCTTCCTGTTCTTTTTATTCTCTCTGTTAGTCCCGCCTATACTTCCTGCCTAGCCACTGGCCAATCAGTGTTTTATTAGCAACACATTTGCCATACAGAACATCCCACAGCAGCGAGTTTTCATTATTATCTGTGTGCTGATGATAAGAGGCTGTCCAGGTCTACAAACACATTAAATCCACCAAGCTTTCCTCCATTGAGTCATATTTTCTGTATACAGGCTGTATCAAAATGAAAGTTCTAGAAGTAAATGGCATAAATTTTAAATAAACTATAAATTAGAGGACATCATCATATTTACAAAATTGTATTTATTTTCTTAAGATGGTTAAGAGGAAAGATGAATAAAATATATATTTGCAAACACAGACTAAGTTGAAATGATGAACCACAGAACTCTAGAACCTATTGGTCAACATTGATGAGTGTGAACCCTGTCCTTGTACCATTTTATTTTTCTCTTCCATTTTAGACTCGTTTAAAGCAGAGTGCCTATGAGGGTCTGAGCTCTCTCAGTGTTTCAAAACTGAGAGGAGACTCATTTGCAGTGCACTTAGAAATGCTCCTTTGCCTGCAGTCTCCTGCACGAGGCTCATGAAACCCTGCTTGTACATGCTCATTGTATTTACCATTGCTTAAGCACCTAGGAAACAGAGTTCATCAGGATACCATCTGTTCACACTGCACAACAGGAGGCACATCTTTCATTTACCTTGCAAGAAACATTTTTCAAATTTCACGTTCTCTCCCTTTGGAGTCTATACTTCAAAAATAATCTTAAGTAAATCAGAAGCATCCACAAAGTTGCATAAATACATGAACTAAGGTAAATTTTGGAAAGGAAGTCTATAGTCAGCCAGGTAAGCTGAGTAATCAGTCTATCAAATGACAAATAAATATGTAGATAATGGATACAAATGGTTGACACAGTGGCAACAAAATGGATTGCTATTAGGTTGGTGCAAAAAATAATTGCCTTTGATACTAAAATGCATTCTTGGTAAATGTGGTTATGCTATATATCATTTTAATATGTATTCTCAGTTTACATTTTTTTTTGTTGTGATGGTTTTGGTGGTTGTTTTTTGTGTGTTTGTTTTTGTTTTGTATTTTGCTAGTGACATTTGCCTTAGATCACTTTCTATTGCTGTGATATAACATTGTGACTCAAAGTGCTTAGAAAGGAAGGGATTTATTTTATCTCACAGCTTATAGTCCACCATGAGTTAAGTCAGAGCAGATACTCAAGGTAGGAACCTGGAGGCAGGAACTGAAGCAGAGGCTATGGAGAAACATTGCTCACTGGCTTTTCTTCATGGTCTGTTCTGCTTTCTTTCTTACATAATTCAAGACTACCTGTCCACAGATGATGCCACCCACAGTGGTCTGGAATCTCACAGGTCAATTATTAATCAAAGGAACGTTCCCACGGACTTGTCCACAGGCCAATCTGATGGGAGCATTTCCTATGCTGAGGTTCATTCTTCCCACATGCACCTCATTTGTGTCCAGTGCACAAAAAAGCTGTTCAGCACACTGTAATTTTCTGTTTGTTTGTACATCTCTTATGTTATGGAAATGATAGTAGACAGAAGGCAAATTCAAGTGATATTCTTATTCAAGTTCAAATGTTTCTTAAAGTAGTGGAGATGACTGGCAAGTTGAACAGTGTATATGTACCCAGGAACTACAAATGCATGAATGGTGCAGTGGTGGTTCATGAAGGTTCAAAAAAGAGAAGAGAGCCTTAGCATGAAGAACACAGTGGAAAGCCATCAAAAGTTGACAAGGACCAACTAAACTATTAAAGCTGGTACTCTCAGAACTATACGTCGAAGTTGTGAAAAAAGAACTCAGCATGGACCATTTGAAGAAAACTATAAAAGTGACTTAATAAGCGGATGTCTCATGAACTGACTGAAATATTTGTGAAAAAGAAACTCTTCATTTTGAATGGTTTTCCTCCTTTATCCTACACGACAATCAATTTCTTCATGGGATAATGATATATGAGAAAAATAAATTGTTTAGGATGTTCATTCAGTGACAAAACCCAAGGAGATACTTCAAAACGCTTCCTAAAGCCAAACTCAAAATAAGAAAAGGTCATGGTCACTATTTGGTCATCTGCTGCTGGCTGCATCCAGTATGGTTTTCTGACTATTACATCTGAGAAGTATGCTCAACCAATGCATTGGATACACCCAAAACCACACTCCTTGAGCAGGCCTTGGTCTAAAAAATAATCCCCATTTTTCTCCAAGACAATGCTGGATTGCTGGTCATGCAACCAACACTTCAAACACTGAAAGCATTGTACTTCATCCACCATGTTCAACAAGACAACCCACTACCACTTCAGGGAAACAACTTGTGCAGAGAAACACTCCTACAACCATCAGAAACTAGACGCAGCACTACAATGAAAATGCTTTGGAAGCATCTGTCTTTCTCAAAAGATGGATTTTTTTTTTTTTTGCTACAAGAATAAGCAAACATCTTTCCTTGGCAAAAATGCATTATTTTTCATGGTTCCTATTTTAATTAATACAGATTAATTTGAGCCTTGATATGACGATTTACAATCCTCCCTCTGAAGCTGCCATTCCTCTCATTACAATGTCACTACAGGAGCAGACCATCTATCATAGCTCACAGGCCCACAGAGCTTCTTGGACTCCACTGTCTATCATTGCTCTATGTTTTCCTCCTTAGAATTTCTCCGTGTCAGTTTTGAAACTGTACAGAAAAGCCATACTTAGCCCTGCTCACTTCTGAGTCTTCTGGACTCTAGTCTCTCCTCATTCTTCCAGTCAGAGAGTCAGAGATTGCTCCTCCAAATGAAAGGCGCAATATTTGCATATGAAGATTGTGTGCACTTCACAAAAATGCTTTCTTGTGTTAGAAAATGATGTTATGTTCTTGCTTTTAGGGCTGAGCACCGATTTCTATCATGACTGAGATGTGAAGCACACATAGCTGGACTTGCAAGCCTGTGCAAACATTGACAAATCGAACAACAACAACTCAAAAGAAAGAAATCTTCAGAAAGTCTTTCAAAGTGAAACTACCCAGTGAAGGCTTCAAAGTAAGAAGAAATAGACACTAGGAGACTGGCACGACTCCAAAGACAAGAAAGACGGGACCCTAATCATTGTCCATTTCATTTATTTACTTTCCCCACCGAGCTCTTCGTACTTCTGTCTTGTTTTAAATGAAGGAAACATTAAAGTCACATTGGTTCTGTTGAAACTTGGTATCTATAGCTTATACCTTGTGATGTTAATTAAAAACATAATTTTTATGTACTTATCACAAAGGAAATATCATTTCATTAAAATCCAATTAGATTCAGACAATATCTGAGAAGACTACAGAATCGCTGCTGTTTGAACACAGGCGCCTTTGTTCTGTTTTCATTACTTGAATAAAAGCAACCACAACAAACAATCAAAGAAGAAATTATTACTCTCTGGGGTGCGGACACACTTGCATTTTGAGTAGTGTTTGCTTATGAGGGAAAACAACAACACAGAATATTTCATGTTTCATACAGCAAAAGTTAGTTACCTTAATCTTTCAAATGATTTTTTGTCTCTTTCCAAGAAAAAAAATTAAAAAGAAGCCAAAAGCAACCTTCAGTCATTGTCTATGGACATATACGCTCATCACATATAATGTAAATAAAAATAGCATTAGAAGTTGAATTGCAACAATTTTAAGATAAAAGTATAGAATCATGGTCTTACATGTTCACTAAAACAGTGAAATCAAAGCACTCAGGGCCAAAGGAGAAACACTGTATGGTCTGTGTGGCTTCTTACTTCATTGTACTTCCTGAATAAATAAACAGCCATGTCATGAATTAAAACAAGGATGCTCATCTTGGGTTGGGAATCAGCACCCTACATGGTGAGATTAGAACGTGGCTTACTGCGCTTGGTGAAACTGCATGAAAGGACCACATTGGCTTTTTGTGATGGGCTGGGCACTAGCTGGCTGCTTGGTAGAATCTTCTGAAGTACCACTTTGATGGTGAGACCTGTTGAAAACAAATAGTGCACTGCACAGCTTTCCAGAGGCAGAGCCACAATATGAAGAGCTGTTCTACTGAGAATGGCTGGGATGTCAGAGCAGTGAGACCTCTAATGGGCTGCATTATACTAGACAAACTGTATGCTCCTGACCACTCCCTTCATCTATGAGGTATTGATAGTAACAAGACCACTGTAAATATGGCTTGAGTACTGAGTCTAAGTGTGAAAAAGGGCCAAGAAGAGTGAGCAAAACTCACAGTTTTGTTATGTGTTGTTGCCATTATTTAAATTTCATGGATATTTACATTTGCTTGGGCTACTGTTGTTGATTTATGGTGTTGAGGATTGAGCTGAGTCTTTGTACACACTACCCAAGGGCTCTACCACTACACTACATCCTCTTTTCCTGTGTTTAAATATAATTTTGAGACAGAACCTCACAAAAATGTCAATATAAAGTATACTCTGAATTGCAAGCTGGCCTTGGATGTGTGCACTGCCAAGCAGCTGAGATTTCAACTGGGCGCTACCAGACCCATCTTAGAATCATGCATTTGTAAAGGGAGATGAAGGCAAAGTAATAAGCTCTCATGCTTTATCTGATTCTACATAAAGCATCATTAAAAAGAATGGTCTCGGGATTTTTTTTTTAACTAAAATGTTGCCTACTAGTCCATGTAGAAGTTAGTCCAATATGCGTGGGGTGCATTATTTCATTGGTTTGGGATGTATAGTGTGATGCAGGGTACACCATAGACATTCAGCATGTTTGGGGAATGGAGGGATAGAAAAAAAGGTTCAAATAAATGAAAATCAACACAATATATTGCTGTGGGATGTTCTGTATGGCAAATGTGTTGCTAATAAAACACTGATTGGCCAGTGGCTAGGCAGGAAGTATAGGCGGGACTAACAGAGAGAATAAAAAGAACAGGAAGGCAGAGGGAGTCACTGTCTGCCAGCCACCACCAGGACAAGCAGCATGTAAAGATGCCGGTAAGCCACGAGCCATGTGGCAAGGTATAGATTTATAGAAATGGATTAATTTAAGCTATAAGAACAGTTAGTAAGAAGCCTGCCACGGCCATACAGTTTGTAAGCAATATAAGTCTCTGTGTTTACTTGGTTGGGTCTGAGCGGCTGTGGGACTGGCAGGTGAAAGAGATTGATCCTGACCGTGGGCCAGGCAGGAAAACTCTAGCTACAATATATCATTAAATTATATTGATAAAGTAAGGTCAATATGAAAACTATTCCATTGTTCTAAAAGACAGTGGCCTAAAAATGAACAAAGTCTCACTCTTTCATTAATACATGATCATGACATATTAATTTGACATTAAAAAAAACAGCCACTATTTTTCTTCTTTTTTTATATAGGTAACTTTTGATACTGAGCCAAAGATTATATTCCCCAGAGTCTTAAAATATAAAAATTAGACTTTTATCTTGATGTCCATGACAAAGTAATTCCTCATTCTTCTTTTCCTCTTCCATAGTTTTATGCATTTTAAAAGGTCTTTAATAATTTCATGATAAATGTACTCTATTTTGATCATATGCACCTACGTGCTCCCCACCAACTCTTCCTGGAATCCTCTAAACTTATCTCCCTCCCAACTTCATGCCTCCCACACGCACACCATGTTCCAAGGATTTTATGAATGGAAAGCCATGGTGTATGTATGTTTCTAACACCAGATCACATTGACAAAGTATTTAATTTCCTGAGTTCCTCAAAGTTACCATGTCCATTTTCTCAGCATATGACACACAGCTCAGAGCAACTACGTAATAATCATCATGTTCACACTTTCTCCCAGAAGGCTTAGTGTTCTGAAGTTATTGTTTATAGGTAGAAGGTTTGATTAATGTTTTGAATTTTAATATTGAAAGCTTTCTTTTTCCTGACATATCAGATTCTTATGGTGTGTGGAAAAGCACAATAAGATTTCTCAGCATTGACTGTATTCACTGGAGTTTCTCAGTCCTTCCTATTTAACTGCGGTCATGAACCAGTGAAATACTGAACACGCTGTATTCAATGGAACTTCTGTACATATCTTCTTTCTCTCTTACTAGAGCAGAGCCTAAGCTTGTTTTTGAAATAGGGGTTTTCATGTGTTTTCCTTGTATGTTCTGTTAATCCCATAAAAAGTCTGTTAATATACTTTTTAGTTCATCTGTTTAAATTTCTCAAATCAAAAGCCATATAACCTAGACATTTTAAAAACAAAATAAAATCGATGTGTCCTTGTTTACTACAACTACTTAAAATGTTCATTTTAAAATAAATACTGGTAACTCAAAAGCATAATAACTCTTTTACTAAGGCATAGTGTTCTTATTGCTCTTCATGAATCCCATAAAGGCCAATAGGACTATAGTCAAAGAAGAAAAATGGTACTAAAACAGAGAGAGCATTGCCAAAGCCAGGGATACCAGGTTTAGGTCATGACATGAAGTCCAGGTGGAAAGGATCAGGATCCAGCAGATGAGGACTGGTGAAGTACAAGCACTGGAGTCAGGGACATGATGGCTCAGCCTTGCAATCTGAGTCAGAACCTCCAGAACTCACATAAAGATGGGCATGCGGTCTGAAGATTGTAATTCCAGTGCTCTAACACTAACAAGGGAGGTGGAGGCAGGAGAATCCCCAGAAGCTCCTGGATCATAGTCAGCATATGCACTCACAAAATAGACTCACAAAATTATAAGGAGAGCCTGCTTCCTACAGGGTAGAAGGTGAGATATTCTCTGACCTCCACAAGTTGTTGTGGAATACTGCAGTTTGTATTCAATGGAGGGACATGCACATGCACACACACACACACACACACACACACACACACACACGAGAGAGAGAGAGAGAGAGAGAGAGAGAGAGAGAGAGAGAGAGAGAGAGAGAGACTGACAGACATCATGCAGTTTATCCCCGAGCATGCTACACACACAAAGATATCAGTCGTTCATGAGAAGTGAGGACAAATAAATTCTCACACACACACTATACCCCTATACCCAAACTGACCCTCACACCCATACTGTACTCTCACACCCATACTGTACCCTCACACCCATACTGTACTATCACACCCATACTGTACCCTCACACCCACACTGTATCCTCTCATCCACATTGTACCTTTAAACCCACACTGTACCTGCACACCCATATTGTACCATTATACCCACACTGTACCCTTTCATCCACACTGTATCCTCACACCAATACTGTATCTTCACATCCATGCTGTACTATCATACCCACAATGAACCCTCACACCCACATAGTAGCTTCATACCCACTCTGTACCCTCACATGTGGTGATATTTTCTTTGTGCACCCCAATGAAACTTATCTGAGTATCAGAGGAAAAAGCCAGCCACTACAGTAACATACAAGTCAGGCAATGGTAGCACAAACCTTTAATCCTAGCATTCAGGAGGCAGAGATCCATCCAGATCTCTGTGAGTTCAAGGCCACAGAGTCAGGTGTGGTGGCACAATCCTTAAATTCCAACATTAGTTAACCATAGAAGTCTGGAGGTCTGTATAGATAGACAGGAAGTGACAGAGCTGGGCAGAAAGAAGAAGTGATACAGCTGGGTAGAGGGAGGAAATCAGATGGCAGGCACAGAGAGGCATATAGGCGTGGGTATACAGGAAGTAGCACTTTTTGGAGACTGAGGGCTGGTAAGGTGAGGTTGACTGTGGCTTGTCCTATTCCTCTGATCTCTTGATTTTAATCCCAATGTCTGGCTCCAGATTTTTTATTAATAAGACCATTTAGCAATTCATCTTACAATCTTACATTTGTTTGCCCAATGTGTTGACTAGAGTTCCACCTAAAACCTGAGAGAACTTAATAAGAGATTCTAAAATGGAGCCAAAAACAGCTTCCTACTTCATGTCTACCGTGGGCCACGAACACTGCAGCATTTTGAGCTTGAGCTACAGCATGGCAGATTCCTGCCGAGGTACACAGAGGTATCTCTAAACTATGCAGCGCACTGAGTGGTAGATTTAGCTTTTGCTAGTATAGAAAAAGGAAGGAGGAGGAAGAGAAGAAGGAGGAGGAAGAGGAGGAAGAGGGGGAAGAGGAGGAGGAGGAGGAGGAGGAGGAGGAGGAGGAGGAGGAGGGGGAGGAGAAGCAGTTAGAGGTTTCTGGGCCACACGTTGCTGGATGGAGGCATGGACCCACTGCGTCTCAGAGTCAACAGAGAGCATGACTCCCAGAGCTGGCTATGAATTACCTCCACCATGTTGGGAAGCTGAGATGGGCAGAGTCAGTAGCCAAGGCTGCCACTTCTGTTCTAACTATGCTAGAGTTTAAAGCAATAGGTTTACAATAAGACAGATTCAGGTGGAATAAACCTCTAAATGGTTTACATTATATGTAAAAATGTATGTAGTCTTGGAAGAGATAGAAAAAAGAATATATGCAGTTATATAAAGAAATAGATAGTTTTAAAAAATAAAGTCTTTAAAGAGACAGTAAAAGTAATATAAAAATTAAGCCACATAAAGATGAAAATTACACAGAGAACCTGGATTATATTGTCTTTGGGATTTTTATCTTCAGAAAGACATTTTATTGTAAAAGCTGCTCAGTTAAACCAATATTTACATATACATACATACATACATACATACATACACACATAAATACTATATACATTCATATATATACATATACATTCATACACACACACACACACACACACACACATAGAAACAGATACATATATATATATATATATGGTATCTTGACTTCAAAATTTGTGTCTAAGGATATGTGGCTTTAGAAAAGAGGTTTTGTTTCTGTTTCCACAAAAGATGAGAACCTATGGATTGCTTCCAGGCTAATATGGTTTGATCATCCAAGACCAAGAGGTCTCCAGATGATCCAACAACCAGAACAGCTTCAAGGCAACTGGCTTAGACAACACAGCCTCACCAGCTACTCCAGTCAGGACTTGACAATATTCTTAATTTTCTCAGGATCCCCATAAGATTGCTAGCACACTCAAACAGCGGGAAGTAGTATGAGAAGCAACACCCAAATTCCCAAAATATTTTTATAAACGTTTATTTTTATTTAAAAGGGCTTCATTATAAATACAATCTCTTTCTAAAAACAAAAAGAGAATAGTATAGATATGATAGGATAAAAAGGTAGATTATTGAATCTACTCTTAAAGAACAACTTGTTTAAAATGTTTTGTATTGCCATGGATTTTACTTTATTGATACAATTTAAAGTTAATTTTGTTATACTATATGTATATTTCTACTTTTGTTTAAGGTATTATGTTTGTACAACTCATTTGAAATTATAATGCATAATTAAGAAGTACAGATTAATAATTAGTCATCCATGATAATTAAACTTATAGTCATGTTAATTAAGTTTTTAGGTATACATAGGTATATTTCAATTAGGTAGGTAATCTTCAACCACTTCAAAGACCTACAGAATATGGCATTTAAAATGTTTTAAGAATTTTGACATTTCTGGACATTGAAACTTGTCTGCTCCTGGCAGCACTGATTTACTTCAGAGAGAAAGATGGATGTAGAAGACACTCTATAAGGAGATTTTCTTATATGGAAAAAAATAGCCATTTGGGCAAGAAGTTGCTCTTGCCTAGACTGCTGATAATATGATGCATAAACTGGACATACAGTACCCATAGAAAATGACCACTGAATTTGCCAAAACAAGGTGAAATGGTCGTTCAGGTTCCTGCTTCACAGAGGAGACTGGCAGATACTCTTTTTTTTCCCATTTATTTATTTATTTATTTATTTATTTATTTATTTATTTATTTATTTATTTATTTTTCTATTATCAGCTTGATACAGTACAAATTCTTATCCTAATAGTGAAATGTTTCACTGAGGCTTGCCCAATAATTGAGTAAAACCAAAACTTATTATAAGTCACAGTCATCCTAGGATCCTCCCTACTATATAGCCTACCTAGTTCTGTGGGTTGCAGTCTGATTGTTTTTTGCTTTATATCTAGGATCCACTTATGAGTGAGTACATACCATGTTTGTCCTTCTGGGTTTGGGTTACTTCACTCAGGATGATATTTTCTACTTCCATCCATTTGCCTGCAAATTTCATGCTGTCATTATTTTTCTCTGCTGAGTATTACTCCATTGTGTATATGTACCATATTTGCTTAATCCATTGTTCAGTTGACGGGCATCTAGGTTGTTTCCAGGTTCTGGCTATTATGAATAGTGCTACTATGAACATAGTTGTGTATGCATCTTTGTGATATGATTGAACATTCCTTGGGTATATGCCCAACAGTGGTATGACTAGGTCTTGAGGTAGATCGATTCCCAATTTTCTGAGAAACTGCCATACTGATTTCCACAGTGGTTGTACAAGTTTGCATTCCCACCAACAGTGGAGGACTGTGCCCTTTGCTCCGCATCCTCTCCAACGTTGACTGTCATTAGGGTTTTTGATCATAGCCATTCTGACAGGTGTAAGGTGATATCTCAGAGTCGTTTTGATTTGCATTTTTCTGATGATTAAGGATATTGAGCATTTCTTTAAATGTCTTTCAGTCATTTGAGATTCTTCTTTTGAGAATTCTCTGTTTAGCTCTTTAGCCCATTTTTAATTGGATTGGTTAGTATTCAGATATTCTATAAGACACAAAAAAAGTGACTGAGAGACTAGCCCTATGGGCTAAAAATGGATGCCCCAGCATTGCAGAGGAATTTTGGGTGACTGTCCAAGCAGCCATCTTTCTCTGTCATTCTAGATTTTTGGAATTGCTTACAATGCACTTGGTTTACTTAGGTAATATTATATCCTTCTGGGGTCTTTGATGTAGTTGAAAGCTAGATAATTATAATTTTCCTTGGTTATGATAAAAGATAAATTAGACGTGAAACTTTAGACTCACAAATATAAGATAGACAGAATATTTTCTTTAAATTTGCCAAATATAAATAGACTAGATATTGTAACTATAATTCTTCTTGTTATATATAATTTTAATGTTAAAGTTAAAACCTTCCTTTTTGATTAGACAGAAAAGGAGAAGTGCAGTGGGATGTCTTTCTAGATGCTGTGAATATGTGTTGCTCTGTTTGGTTGATAAATAAAGCTGTTTAGCCAATGGTGAGGCAGAATAAGGTTAGGCAGTACATTCCAGCTGGAGAGGCAGGAAGAAGAAAGGCAGAGGGGGAGATGCCATCACCACCAGGAGAAGCAAGAGGTGAAAATACTGTTAAGCCACGGCCACATGGCAACTTATAGATTAATAGAAATTTGTCAAGTTATAAGAGTTAGCTAGTAAGAAGCTTGCCATAAGTCATGCAATTGGTAATTAATATAGGCTTCTGAGTGATTATTTTGTAAGTTGGCTATGGGACTGCAGGGATGGGAGGGATCAGAGAAAACTTTCAGCTACATTTGGCACCCAATATTTTTTTTTAATTTCAGACAAAAAAAAAAGGGAAATGTAGTGATATTTTCTTTGTGCACCCCAATAAAACTTGAGTATCAGAGGAAAAAGTCAGGCACTATAATAAACATAGAAGTCAGGCAATGGTAGCACACGCCTTTAATCCTAGCATTTAGGAGTCAGAGATCCATCCAGATCTCTGTGAGTTCAAGGCCACATTGGGAACAGAGACAGGCATGGTGGCACATGCCTTAAATTCCAACACTAGTTAACCATAGAAGTCTGGAGGTCTGTATAGACACACAGGAAGTGACAGAGATGAGCAGAAGAAGAGGAAATGAAATAGCAGAACAGAAAGGCATATAGGCATGGATATACAGGAAGTAGCACTCTTTGGAGATTGAAGACTGGTAAGGTGAGGTTGACTGTGGCTTGTCCTGTTCCTCTGATCTCTTGGTTTTAAACCCAATATCTGGCTCCAGGTTTTTTACTAACAAAACCATTAAGCAATTCATCTTCTACTCACACCCATACTGTACCCTCATATCCATACTATATCCTCACACCCATACTGTACCTTCACACCCACTCTGTACCCTCACACCCTTACTCTACCATCATATCCACACTGCATCTTCTCATCTACACTGTACCCTCACATCCATATTGTACTTTTATGCTCATACTGCACCCTCACACATATCATGTTGTAGTTTCACATCCTTAGCCACACTCTACTCCCACACCCACACCATACCTTCACACCCACACTGTATTCCCACACCTACAATGTACCATCCTGTCCATACTGTACCCTCATACCCATACTGTACCATCATCCTTTATACACACACTACACCTTCATATACACACTGTACTCTCATTTTTACTGGTACAGTTCTGTGTGGCCCTCTTAAGTTCTAGTGGATAGAGTGTGTTCAGCCTCTCAATCATTCATGATCACAAGAAAAGGAGATGGACTGAGTAATATCAGTGAATGTGTTCTATGCTGCCAAATCCCATTGTCTTTTTTTTTTCACACACAATAAAATGTGTCAGTATGGCAGGCAAAAAGAGCTCTTGATATTAAAAATCAAAGCATATATGAAAGCTGCAACCTGCAAATAGTAACTACATCATGTTCAGCCTTCCTGGAGAATCTGTGACCATGAAGATAACACAGAAGCTGTGAGCTAAATTATGTGTCACATGTTGAGTACCTGGACATGATAGAGTTAAGCTAAGAAAAAGTAGCTTAATTTATGCTCATCACTCTATGACTTAGTAAAATTGTTACAAAACAAATATGACTATTTTTCTTAAAATTGTCATTATTCAAGTTTTAAAAGAATTTTTGCTATCATGTCTTTTAACACTTAAATTTGAAATCACCTGTTTTTGCAAGTTATTTTTTTTAATAATTAACTTGCAATGAAAATTTTTTTTTGGTTTTTTGAGAGAGGGTTTCTCTGTGTTGTTTTGGTGCCTGTCCTGGATCTCACTCTGTAGACCAGGCTGGCCTTTAACTCACAGAGATCTGCCTGGCTCTGACTCCCGAGTGCTGGGATTGAAGGCATGCACCAGCAATAGAGTTTCATCATATTCTCGCCTCTCCACTAACTACTTCCCAGGTTTACTCTACCTCTCTATCCACCCCACATCATGCTTTTTCTTACTCTTAAAAAATCAAAATACAAATAAAAGTCAGTAAAAGAAAAAAATACCACAAGAAAACAAAAAAGACTCACACACACACACACACACACACACACACACACACACACACACCCAAACACAAACACACAAAACAGCAATCAAACAAACAACAAACAAAACAAAAAGCAGCCAAAATAACAAAAAACATGGATTCTGTAGTTGGTTGTTTTTCACTCTTTGTTTGGCTCTTTTGAGGGACTCAATATCCAGCTCCCAAATAATCATACAGATGGAGGCTTATTCTTTCTTATGAATGCCCAGCCTTAGCTTGGCTTGTTTCTCTCCAGCTTTTCTTAGCTTAAATTATCCCATCTATCTTTTGCCTCTGGGCTTTTACTTTTCTGTATTTCTGTATATCTTTTCTTTCCTTCTTCTTCTGTGGGTAGCTGGGTGGCTGGCCCCTTCTTTTCTCACTCCTCGATCTCTTTTCTCTCTATTTTCTCTTTCTATTTATTCTCTCTGCCTGCCAGCCCCTCCTATCCTTTCTCCTGCCTCGCCATTGGCTGTTCAGTTCTTTATTAGACTAATCAAGTGTTTTAGACAGGCAAAGTAACACAGCTTCACAGAGTTAAACAAATGCAACTTAAAAGAATGCAAACACATCTTTGCACCATTAACAAATGTTCCACAGCATAAACAATGTAGCACATTTTAATATTCTACAACAGGATTCCATTTTATGTTCTCTAACTACTCCCTGGCATAGGGCCTTCCTTGAAGTGTAGTTGATATTACCTTTCCCAGCAGGTATCAATTACAGATAGTTTCTTGGTTAGGGGTAGGAGTTAATGTCTACTTTCCAGTCTCAGCACTGGGACTTTGTCAGGTTTGAACCTGTGCTAGTCTTGTGCATGCTGTCATAGTCACTGTGAGTTCACATATGTATCAGTCCTCTTGTGTTTGAATGACCCTGTTAGTTGTCCACCAACTCTGGCTCTTGCAATCCTTGTGCCTTCTCTTCCACAAAGATCCCTGAGACTTCAGGGGAGGGTTTGATAGAGACATCCTAGTTAGGACTGAATGTTTCAAAGTCTCTCACTCTCTGTCCATTATCTGGTTGCAGGTCTCTGTTTTAATTACCATCTGTTGCAAGAGAAAGCTTTTCTGATGTGGGAGGAGTGAATCTTTGATATATGTCATTAGGAGTTAATTTATTGGCATGCCCTTTAGCAGAATTAATTATTTTCATGGTTTAAAATCTTAGGACAGAAGTTATTCCTGTTATATGTAGTTACTGTAGGGAAGTTAAACTCACTGGACAAAATTCAATATATAGGTAATATTCACAAACCTGACTTAATTTTCCATGAGTTTCTCAGATAAATATTTCATTTAAAGTTTTAAATTGCTTAAGTCTACATAGAATTAAGAAATCAGTTAAAATTAGCCTTGTTAGATTTCATGTTTATTTTGTTCAATTTGTTTTCATAAGTAAATACAAACAGAGGTTTAAAGTTCCTAAGTCAGTCTCCCATAGGAGACATAGAAAGCTAAAGATATGTAGATGAAAGATAATTAAATAAAGACAAAGAAATTTGGGAACACTTGTTATAGACTAGAATGATACAGAGTTCAGCTGGGGTGTAAAGTAGCTTTTTAGCAACTGTGATTCAGTGTCCTGTGCGGAGATGCCATGTGGGCAAAGATGGCACTCATCAGAAGTCTAACATGAGAACTCTCAGAGGAAGGAGGGGCCCATCTGAAATCTTAAGAATGCCACCAGTCAAGGAGAGGAGGGTCAAGGGCAAAACAGATATCTCATTTCCTATTGTTAAGTAGGAATGACAACTGAGGAAGAGCCTGAGCTGTGTGAAATTATTCTTTTCCATCAAGACAAAACATAGTCCAACACATTTTGACAGATCTTCCCCCACTGCTGTGGCAATGTTCATAGCAGATTAGCAATATAGAGTGGCTTTCAATAAAATGTCAACACTTCTCATTACGGTGTGCTTAACAATGCTATCTCACTCAAGGGAAATATTGTGACTTAGATCTCTAAGGTAAATATTATGAAATGAGAGCTAATACTGGATTTTGAATGAAAGTATTCAGCATCAGATTTTCATCCTGTCAGCAAGCTTCCTTCACCACAATGAAGTGTCTGTTTTCACTCCTGAGAACTGGTGTGTAGCTCATGTTTTCATCAGTAGTTTTACATGATGCTTTAGTACAATGACATCATTTTTGACATCTCTTAAGAATTGTGAGATCTTCGCAGTGATGAAATGCTAATGCATTACTCTGAATGAGCAAGGAAAAAAATGGGGAAATTTGTTTTGGAGGAATAGATAGGGTAGGTCTAGAGAGTGGCTCAGGGGTTAAAAGCACTCATGGTTCTTGGAGAGAGTCCAGGTTCTGTTCCCAGCTCACAATCATATGTGGCTTCAGGTCCACAGGATTTGACACCCTCTTCTGGCCTCTGAGGGCATTGCATGGATTTAGTGCACATACACACGTGCTGGCAAACACTCATACACATAAAATAAAAACAAAGAAATTTATTCTAAAAAAGAATAGATGCATGTGAATAATTTAAAACTACATTACATATATTCATTTAAAGTCAAACTGTTATTAAAGTTCAAGTTTTGTTTTTAAATTAACCTTTCTAGAAAATAGTCACTAAAAAGTATTAAAATAGAATAAAAACAAAATTGAATATTAAACCCAATTCTGAGAAGAAAAACATACATTTTAAAAATAGAAATTTTGGGGGTTGGAGCAGTAAGACACTAGGCAGAATACTTGCCAAACAAGCAAGAAGCCCTGGGTTGGATCCCCAGCATTGTATAAACCAGCTGTAGTGACAAATGCCTACAATACTGGCATGTACTTAAAGGGTGGGGCAGGATGATCAGAAGTTCAAGGTCCTCCTCATCTGTATACCTGCCGGGAGTCATTCCACAGCAGTGGATGGGTCCTGCAGAGGGTGTAAGGAGTCAGTGGAAGAAGGAAGTGAGCCTGGTCATAGTGGTTGGGAGAATCTTGCAGCCTTATGACTAGCAGCCAGAGTGTTTCTTTATTTATACAGAATTTAATTAGCAGGGATGCATTCATGATGTTCCAAAACATAGATCATATCATTTTTGTTTTTGGACATGTGTTTCACTTCCTTTTGTTCATCTTTTAGCTATCATTAATAAACTATGACAGAACAGAGTTATCATTTCCAATCATTTTCCCTCAAGTTTTGACATTAATATACAGAGTTATCATTCTTATTCATAAACCCATAACCCAATTTTTGAGAATCTAGAGGCATATGACAGGCTGTGCTCAGGCTGGTAGTTTTGGTTGCTTCAAGGACACTAGACCAAAACAAAACCTTCAACCACCCTGGGCATTTTGCCATGTCTCAAACAATGTATTACTAACTCTTAGTGGTCAGAGTGCCCAGGAAAAATTCTCAGGCTAAAACTGCTGTAGTTATTATTCAAATTCTGGCATAATACAATCAATGTTCACATTTATATCCTTATAGAATTTGTCTATATGTCTAATATTAGTATTCTGTTATTCCATGGTCATATGACATTATAGTGGCTCTACATGAGCTAACTTCTAAGAGAGGGAGGTCCTAACACCTCGTACTTTTATCATCTTTCCACTCAATACTTTACTTATCAATATGTCTCTATGTAGGGCAGAGTTGTATGCCACGTAATTGTCTGAGTGTACAGTGGGAAGAGGCTTGTAATCTGAACTGTGGACAATTCCTCTAGCCCACCAAATTTTGTTGACCTTTTTAATTTTACTTTGTTTTGAATATCTTGTTCCAGTGTAAGTACAGGGACAGATGTTTTAAGAATGTCTCATAGCCTCATGAAGAGACCTCTGGCTTCTTTATGTGTCACAACCTCCAAGGTGTAAGGAAGAACTTCAAGTAGATAAGGATATCTCCCTCAAAGTGTGGGGGTGGGGGAGTATGTTCAGGACTTTCCTGGATGAGCTTAGAAGCAGCATTCCTGGGAGAAGGAGTAAATGATTCATAAGGAATTTTCCATCAACCCAACATCCTCAAATTGTACAAATATTAAAAGTGCCCCAAGTATGTAACAGGTGGAGATGAAAACCAAAGGTGACATGGCAGCCATCATGTGACTCAGCTCTACTGGATCTTTGTCAAGCAGCTGTGCTGGCCTTATGACTTCTGCCATTCCATTCAGATATGGCTGTGCTATATACCAAGTTTGAGGCATGAAAGGGCCTCTACCTTAAAAAATTTAGTAATATTTTTTCATAAAGCTAAGGAGTTTATCTTTACTTAGGAATGGCTTTTCTGTGTCTGTATGGTTTGTACTCATTCACCTTCATGAGGAAATAGAAGAGTTTTTAAAAGTTGTAGCAAACTAGCCATCCTGCTTATCCATGTATTTTTCAAAACTTGGTACAGTGTACCTTTATTCATGGTTTCAATTCCCTCTGGTCAATTTCAACCAGAAAAACTTAAATGAAAAATTCTACAAATAAATAATCAACACATTTTAAACCATCCTTCATAACACAACAGACCCTATGCTCTCCCACCTGAGATGCTGGAGACCTCCCTCTGAGTCACTTAGTACAGATCTTGGCTGTCAGGCCAGATTTTCTCTGATGGTTTCGTGACGGCAGTATCTAAGTAACCTGTATTGTACAATAGTGATGCTGGATATTTACATATGAGAAAAATCAGTTATAAACATTTTCCTGTTAAATGAAAAAGAGAATAGTCTAGACTTAATAAAAGAAGAAAACAATCTTATGTTGAAGCTTTCAGCTCTACAATTTTATGAAATAATATAGTACCTAAAACTGTGTGTATGTTTCCGTTCTCATATGTGTGACTCAGTACCAGATGTGGTTTCAGGCATCCACCAGGCATCGCAGAATGCATGCACTACCTAGTAAATGGTACATGTGGCTACTTAGTAAATGTATTAACTGACATAGCTATCATTCTTTAAATGAGAGAATTTTAATAAAAAATTTTAAAAAATACAACCTCTTATCATTAACAACAATGAGCACATTGCAGACTAGATCTCATGAACTCATTCCTCCGAACTATGGATATTAAATCCTCTGAAGAACACATCCTCCTAAATCTTAGATATTAATCTTTTTAACTTCAATTCTTATTTTTTGAGAACTTCCTATGTGAGTACTGTATTCCACCATTTCCACCTCTTTCTGTCCCTCATTCAAATCCTCTAGCACCCCACAACCCCATTTCATATAGATGGCCTCCCCTTTAATTACTATTGTTATACATATATGGGGGTCTTGCTCATATATGTATATCTTTAGTTGTCTATTTCTTCATCTAGGTATGGGACCATATGAAATTTCTTCTGCCCATATTGGCATATTAAATAGTATTGTTGTTATCAGGGTCTTCCTGGGCAACCATACTGTTGATATTTCATAGGTACAGCTTCCCTGTCTTGTCTACAACACAAGTCTGGCACTAAGCATCCTGTCCTCTAGCTTTACAATCTTTCACCCCTTCTTCTGTTTTTCCCCTGCATATTATGTATTTGGGTTATATTATAGATGTATCATCAATTGGGGTTGACTCTAGTCATTCAGAATACTGAGCCATTCAAACTAACATCATGGACATTGGTGGATATCATCAGAGAAAAACCTTATTCAATGACTAATCTAACCAATCAAAGCATGTTCTCGACTTTCTATGCCATACTAGTTCAGGCAGTCATCTGAAACACGTGTCAGGATTTCTTGGAGAGTATTTTACTACCCAGAATGTAAATTTGTCAGAGAAATCCATCACCCTCCTTAACCAACAAATATCTGAATGTTAATTCCTTACATGATATCTACGATATAGATTGTTGAAATAACAATCATCTTGAGTTAAATGTTGTCATTTATCATTATGTAGGGATGGCATACAGTGAGAAAAGTTATAACTAATGCTAATTATCAAGAATTTAGCTGTTGCCTGGCATGGTAGCACACACCTTTAATCCCAGCACTCAGGAGGCAAATGCAGGTAGATCTCTGTGAGTTCAAGTCCAACCTGGTCTACAAAGTAAGTTCCAGGACAGCTAGGGCCATTAAACATAGAAACTCCACCTCAAATAAATAAAATGTAAAAAAAAGAATTTAGTCACCTTAAGAAGGAAGTTTTAAGAGTTCAATAAATCTTGGCTATTGTAACACAAACACACGCTATTTTTGTGAGTAATAACTACAAATTGTGTTCAGTTTCTTCTTCAAAATTAAAATCTCAGAAAAAATGTAATAACTCCCTTATGAATTATATTTTTATAATTCAAAATGACAGTTGACAATCATCAATACATCAATACGCAATTAATAAACAAAGGAATGATTAGAATTTTTAAAAAGACGTGGAATATGCCACTTTAGAAACATGCAGCTTATTCTAAACACTAATGACACTCCTTGTGGGTTTACACAAACACAGAAATGACCTTCTCCTTCAAACCTTGATAATGGGCAATTACTGTCACCTGCTCCTCCTCATGCACTTTCTGATCTCTAGGCCTGTGTTGTTTGTCCTGTTTCACAGAAGCAAATCCAATCGTGTCCATTATTATGCATGCCTCAGCTTTAAGATTCCTGTGGCTACCATTTTCTAACCAGTCTTACTAATGGTAGAATTGTCCTGAGACTATAATACTCCAACTTTATCATGCACAAACAATTAGCATGTTTCCTATAAGTACAGAATTTCAGGCTCTGTTGCCAGAAAATAACCTGCGGTATGTGTGTGGGCAGAGCTAGTAATCTATCACAACATAGAACTCCAGAATCAACAAACTTTTAAAATATCATGATGGGTTCCTAGACAATTATAGCCCTGTATCCTGTAACAGTAGTTCAATCCAATGAGATAATTCAGACATGGCTAACCTTGAACCTTCTTCAGTAACTACTAGTGACAGCTAGTTTTAATAGTCAATTTAAGGCACACTAGAATCATCTGGGAAGAGTCTCCATGAGGCATTTTGTAGATCAGGTTGACTTATGGGCATGCCTGTGGTGGACTGCTATGATTATTTAATTGATGTGGGAAAGTCCAGCCTACTGTGGGTGGCATCATCCCCTGGGTTTGGGTCTTGGACTGGATAAAAAGGAGAAAGCAAGTTGAGCACTAAGGATGCTTAGATGTGGTCACAAATATGGGTGTGAGTATCTGCTTCAAGTACTTCCCTCTGACTCCCACATGATAATGGGCTAACCTGAAATTATGAGTGACAGACAACAATTCCTGTGTGTGTGTGTGTGTGTGTGTGTGTGTGTGTTCAGAATATGTGCATGAGTGTGGAAGCCAGGGTGGACAACAGTTACCTTACTAAATTGTTCTCTGATATCTTGAGATAGGGTCTCTGTTAGATCTGGAACTTGACCATTTGCTTCAAATGGCTGACTTGATCTACCAAGCATCCACCAGTATCTTGGTTAGAGTACTTTGTTACAGACTTGGGAAGGACTCAAAGGCACTCTTCATCATCAAAGAAATTCTCATTTTCTTACTGTCTCCAAAGAGTCTGCCATCTGAGTAAGGCAGCTCTCCCTACTTGTATGGTAAGACTTCATCTCATCCCCACTTTCATATCACGCTTTCTAGACTAGACTAGAAGGGGACTTTTGACTGTACTCTGCTCCAGTCTAGAACACTCCTTTGCTCTCTTACTCCCCCTTGACCCTCAGAGCTGTGTTTTATGTTAAGAGATCAATGTATTACCTGATCTAAAAAGTCGGCAGGTAGACTTAAAGCCTTTTCTTGACTGTTTGTGTTAGATTGCATTATCAGTATTTATCTTTTCTGCCCCACGCATGATAAAGCATTGAAAATGCAAAGCCCACTTGCACATATTTTTATTACCAAGATCAACAAAATATCTGTCATAGATGGCGGTCTTTAATCAATATTTGTTCAGCTAATTTTATCCCAGATACTATCTGGATTTATTTGCATGGAGCTCTTTTCAGATCTAGATACTGTTGAAATATAATAGCTTTTCTAAATTGTATGCACATTCCCTGCAGCTTTAGGATATCAAAATTTCTCACTCTCTCTAAGCTACTTTCAGCTGAAGAAAACTTTTCTCCCAGTCTCTCACCAGTGATCATCATTTCTGTTTTGATTTGTGTTCTTTTTTAAATTTAGACACACAAGCACACACACACACAAGCACACACACACACACACACACACACACACACGAAATGTCTTTGTGTGGCTATTTCAGGCTTTATTAAGTATCTGGTGCTATGTTAGTCAGTTTTCTGTCACTGTGATAAAATGTCTAAGACAATCGTCTTATATGGAGCAAACTATTTAGATGGGCTCACAGTTTTTCAGGTTTCGTACTAGATAGATGAATGTAACCCTGCAGCTGTATGCTCTTCCATGTCAGGAAGATGTTTTGAAACTTGTTCATCTATCTTGGGGTCAGGAAAAAGAGAGACAGAGGAAGAAAAGAGTGTCACTGTCCTTTCCAAGGCATGGTCTTGATTGCCAAACTTCCTCTACCAGGATCTACTTCTCACAGTTCCCAGCATCTTCCAGTAGTACTGTAGGCTGAGGTAAGACCTTTGTCCCTTGGCCTTGGGGGATATCAGATCCAAATGAAAATAAGTGAACAAAGAGTGATTTGATTAGACAATCCCAATGTCAGAAAGTCTGATGTAGCATCCTTATACCTGAAACCTTGATATCTCTTATCAATTTCTGATATTCCTATTGATTGTAACAATCCTGTAGGACTATGTCTTTCATTGAATGTGTTAAGTTCTTCTGTCATCAAAATCTTACTTTCCCTTTTGCAGTTTTTCAAAGAAATCTGACTTATGCTAATTAATTTATTCCAGTCTCTGCGTTCAAATTCAGCTATATCAATCTCTCAACAACCTATTCTCTATAATAATAATGACATTTATTTACTAATGAGCTTATGTATTGTCTTGGAATGATTACTAGAATGGTAAGAGGCACTTTTAATCTGGGTTTTCATAATAGCCTTCTGAACTATTCTTATCAGTTCATTAATATTCCTGCTCTATTACAAAGGTGCAGAGTAACCTAGGAGACATGGTACCATGTGGCAAAGTTCAGGCTTGAACTGACATTCATTCTCTTATTGACCTTGTTCTTCTTCTAACTATAGTACCAGGGTGGTATTGCTAAGATCCCAGTAACACACCTTCCAATCTCCATTAACTATATGGGAATTCCAATAGCCAAAGATCACCCTAACTACATTAGCCCAGCCCCTGCTGACTCTCTTTCTTCTCATGCCTAAAATCCTGGTCATTTGCTAATTTTCTGTTATACATTATCACCTTTAAAACTCAATGTTGCATTTGCAATGCTTTCTTCAGATCTTTGCACACTGGAAACTTAATATTTAAATTCTTTCATGGGTATATCGATGTATGACTATGGGTCCCTGTATGTGTGTGTGTGTGTGTGTGTCTTCAGAATATGTGCGTGAGTGTAGAAGCCAGGGTGGACAACAGTTATCTTACTAAATTGTTCTCTGATATCTTGAGATAGGATCTCTGCTAGATCTGGAACTTGATAATTTGCTTCAAATGGCTGACTTGATCTTCCATGCATCCACCAGTATCTTGGTTCCTAACCCAATGTTGGTGTACCTAATGCATACTTTCTCACCCTCATTTTCTGTGAGTGCTGGACATCTGAACATGGTTTCTTCTGCTCTTACAACAAGCAGTTTATTGACTGAGCCATCCCCCCAACCTCATTAATACTCAAAAGCTTATGTAAATGATAGTCACAGGTGAGATCTTTGAAAATAATTAGGATTAAATAAATTCCTGATAGCACAGTCCCATGATGGCATTAGTGGTTTTATAAGAATAAGAGGGATACCAGCTAGTAAGCTTGCTGTCTTACCATATGATGCTCTCTGCCATGTTATTGTGTGGCAGAAAGGCTCTCTTGAGAGGTCTACGCCATGCACTTGGCCTCCCAGAACTCAAAATCCTAACAACAAAACCAAAAACTTTTTAAAATCGCTCAGTCTTATATATTTTGTTATAGCATTAAATAAAGGATAAACTTCTAGCTCCTATTGTCTCCTCAAACTTCACCCCTTTAAGTTAAAAAAAAAACTGTGCAATGTGTCTGTCTTTTCCAGCTTCATGGTGACTGGACAGACCCAACTTTATTCTACCAACATTTCTTGTCATCATTCAGAACACTGTGTGGTTATGATCCCTTATAAATTTGACAAATCTGGCTGAATCTTCATAGTGTATATAACAATGATAACAAACCTATATGGTAGAATGTCGGATAAAGCCTTTAGAGTAAGTCTCTCCATTTACATCAAAATAAAATGTAGAAAAATATAACACACATTTCAATTGCAACTACAGATGTCCCTAACTTAGGATAATTTGACATCAGTAGTTTGCCTTTGCGATGGTAGAAAAGCAGTGCATATTCATTTGAGACTGCCTTTTGAATTTTGATGTGGATCTTTTCCTGGACTAGCAGTACGTGGTTTGACACACTGGCAGTATACTGGACAGTGAAAGCAACTGAGCTTTACTTCCCTGTGGAACACATGATCACTAGAGGTCCAAACGAGGACTCAAAGTAAGCTCTGGGACTTAGACAGTAGACTGGACAGCAGAGTTGTGTTAAGCACACTTTTACCGAATCTTTTCAACTCGTATGAATTTATTGGTATGTAAGCTGATTGCCACTGGAGGAGTATTTGGACATATAATCTTAGGGATGCTTCCTAGACACTAATGTCACCTGAATCCCTCTAGGATCACCACAAGGACAAATAAGACAATTTAATGCTAAAAATAAATTAAACAGCCAATATGGTGGGACGAACCCATAATCTCAGCAGTCTGGAGGTAGGCCATGCCTCAAAAACAGGGAAGGAAAGAAGTAAGGAGAAAGGAAATAAAGGGGGTGGGGTAAAAGAGAAGGGAGAAGTGAGGGGAGGGGAAGGGAGAGAAGGAGTGGGGGCATGGGAAGGACAGAAGAGCCTCTTAGATACTTGGCAGATATGGCAAGTTATTTCTCTGCTGTGAGCAAGAGTCTTCTCCAAAGTTATTACATCAAAATCTAGTCACCAAAGAAATGAAGGGTTAGTTCTCTAATAAATGATCCTACTCGGTCTTCCCAGGAGCCTTGCCTTGCCTCCTTCAGTCATGTGATGGTGGAACTAGAAGAGAAAATGCCTGGTGTGATCCAGAAATCCAGCATTGCCCCCTCACATTACATCAGCTAGCACACTCATCTGTCTTCAGCCTATGATATGTGGGAGATGAATTTCTGTTGCTTACAAGCCATCCAAACTGTGGCATTTTGTTGTAGTGTCCTGAAGATGGCTGCCTTGGAGAAGAAAACAATCATTAAGCTGTTACACTTCCCTGGTGTTACAGGGAAAGGAGACTCTATTGTGTAACATTTTAAGTTGCACCTTTAAAAGGAAATTTTAAAAAGCCACTTATGAGAGAAAGGAACTCTGTATTATCCAAAGTACATTCAAAGCTTAGAGGGTACCCTCCCCCCTCAACACAAACCACCTAGTAAAACAAACCATTTTAAAGCCTACTACTTTAAGGTAGTGTTTTACATAATAAATCCTGAACTGCACCATTAAGGTTCTGTATGCTAAATAATTCCATGCTTTCACTTATCGCAATCAGAGGTGGATCCCAATTCTATTTCCCTAACAGTGGGAGGGAAGCAATAGAAACATCAGCGATGCTCTTTATCACTTACAAGATGAACCTTCATTGTTCCTGGGTCTCACATCACTTTCAATTTTATATGTAGCAAGAATCTTAAATGAGTTTAAATCTAAACCAAGTGAACTAGCTCATCATCTTTATTCTTCTTTAAAAGAAAGGAAAGCCCAAAGACACCTCACCACCTGTGCCACACTTTGGTTAAAAGATGTTGATTATTCTGACTGTTTTTGATTTTTCTTCTTCACGTGTTCTCTGGCAGTATAGATAGAGGATGTGTAAATTAATAAAAACAATGGTGCCCATACAATAATGTAGTTGGAAGGTGATAGAATAGAAAATGGTGTGTTGCTTCTACCAGCATCAAAAATTAAAATCCAATGCTTTCAAATAGATATGCTGCTTCTGCTCATGAGAACCTCCCTAGCTCAAGAGCATTGCAAATGTGGCTGCCATTAGAGGATGTCAGCACACTGTAAATCTGATTAAGAGAAGGCTGCAGTGGTGGGTAATTACAGGAGTAAAAAACATGTTGTTGACAAAAATCTTGATAAATACAAAAATGGGGGAAATTGTAGCTTCCGTGTGCATGTCTGGAATCCCCATGGTAGCCATTCTTGCTTGGAGACAGCAGTGCTTGCCATGTTTAGCTTTATGAGTCCCAGAATACCCTTTGAAACTGAATGTTATTCCCAGGAAGTGGTGATTACCTCACCTATTAAAAACTAGATGTTTAGTTAATACAAAAGTTATTATATTAGTCACTATTAGTTAAACTTGACTAATGGTGACTATGGCATACATGTGTGCCTGTGTGTCTGCGTGCTCATGTGTGTGTGTGTGTGTGTGTGTGTGTGTGTACGTGTGAGTGCGTGCTTGAGAGTGGCGTTCCTGTTTGCATATTTGAAAAGGGCATATGATAATGTTGACTCTCCCTTTATTTTCAGATAAACAAACACATTCTCAGAGGCTAATTACTTACTCATGAGAACGTGGCTCGGGGCAGGTGTGTGGAATGTGTATGAAGAATGGAGCTCACAAACGCTACCTTAGTCATGTCCCAAAGGATTCTGACATACATACACTCCTAAAACTACAAGTCCCTGGTCCTAAACCAATCTCATTCTCATCAAATGAAACTGAGATCAGGACATGTGAAATAACAGCAAGTTCAAAATAGGGTGTGGATTCTCTATAATCTGCTGCCATCCATTCCTTTTCCTTACCTCAGGTGTTCTGTCTAGCAAAGTGCCTGAAAAACAGGTACAGAATGAATGATTATCCGATTAATAAGAAAAACAGACTCGTGCACATGTGGAAAATGCCTGAAAATTTCTATTTCAGAAGTATTTTAAATATCTTAGTAATGTTTGGAAATATAATTATTTACCTTAGTTTTAATGCAGTTATTTGCAAGCAAAGAGCCCATACTTCGTGATCATCAAATTTGTATGGTTCAGCAAATGTCCAGATAAAATGCCTGCTCTTATTGTCATCAGGACTGTTGAAAGGTTAGTTAATGCCACTAGGAACAAAAATTTCCAAATGGTTAACAGGGGGATTGTTAAATTATATCAATCTAGAGAAGTTTCCTGGCACCAATTTTACTGAATTGTGGAGTCTGAGGTTATTATATTAATTCCCTGGAATAATGTAGCACTTGCTTATAAAGCAGAGATAAATATACACTTAAATAATAGATTTATGGCATCTCCCAAATAAACATGCCCATATGTTATCATTGTTATTTCAATGTTATTTTAATCCTAATTACTAAAGTTGAAAGTCATTTTTTATTATTTGTATTTAGAAAATGAGAGGATAGACTTAATGCCAAGAGATAAATTGTTCACTGTGCGTAAAACTCAGCTTCAAATTGACCAAGGACTTAACATAAGATCTGATCTCTTGAATCTAATAAAGGAGACAGTACAGAATACCCTGGGATTTATAGGCACCGCAAATGAATTTCTGGACAGAACCCAGTAGCACAGGTTAATAAATAGGACCTTATGAAACTAAAAACTTCTGTAAAGCAAAAGGCACCAGTATTCAAGTGAAGAGGCAGCCTACAGAAGGGAGAAAAATATCTTTACCAGCTACTGATGTGACAGAGGGTTAGTGTCTAGAATACACAAAGAACTAAAAGCAAAGCAAAACAAAAGAAAAATTAAAGAAAAAAACAACACAATTAAAAATGGATCAAGGAAGTAAACTGAGCATTCTCATAATATGAATCAGAATTGCTGATATTTACACGTTCAGGGAACATCTAACTGCCAGGGAAATGGAAACCAGAACTACTCTGAGATTTTATTTTATCCAAGTGAGAATGGCCAAGATTAAAAGAAAAAAACAAACAAACAACAATGATAAACCACCCATAAACAAAGGACAAGGAATGTTGACATAGATGCAGGAAAACAGGAACATGTATTTGCCTCTGGTGGGATTGCAAAGTGTTATAGCTATTAGGAAAACCAGGGCGGAGTTTCTTTAAAAAGCTATGTATAGATCTACCACATGATTATGGATGTATATCCAAAGGCTGCTATATCCTACTATAGTGATATTGCTCATTCATGTTTATTGCTGTTCTGTTTACAATAGTAAAGATATGCGAACAAGCTAGATATTCATCTATTGATGACCAGATAATAAAAACATAGCATATTCACACATTGTTTATTATTCAATTCTTTAAAAAAAATGACATTTATGTGGAGTTGGAAATATTCTATATGAGGCAGCCCAGACCCAGAAAGACATAAATCACACATTTTCAGTCACATTGTTAGTTTCCATTCTTTATATACATGTGTTTTATTTGAAATATCCATATAGGTTAAAAAAAAACTAGCAAAGGGACATGGAAATAGGCAGCTTTACGGGGAGTCAATATTAAACATGTTTTATATAAAGATGAGAAGGGCAATAATGGATTTGGAAGGATTAAGTGAGGTGTGGGTGGGAGGGCAGGGTAGAGGAGATAATATGGGAAGAATTACCAACATAAAGGCCTTTGGAAAATGCCATATGGAAACATACTACTGTAGAAGCTTCCTAAATATATATGCAAATGCATGGAGTTACAAGTGGTTAAAGTGCAGGAACCCTGTAACAGGAAACAATCCCCCTCTAGACATACAATGTATGACCCCATACCAGAAATGGGTTATGTCTTTTTTAGTTATTGACTATTGGGTTTCCATAGGCCCCTAAACATATCAGCTATTGCCATTTAGTTACCTTCCAGAACAGGTAAGAGCCTATTGCTGAAGATGCCACATGTGTCATAAAACATGGAAAAAAATCAAGCTTGTCTTAACCTGGAAGCTTCATTCCTACTTGCCAGTTTTCATAGAGATGGATGGTGCTAAGTGCACTACTAGAGGAGAAAAGTAAAAATTAGTGCTACCTAGCTGTGAAAACTGTGAGCTACAATAATGACTCTCTTGGCAAAACATGCCCACTGGCACAATAATGGCACAACAGTTATGGGAATAACCAAATGCTTTCTGACTTGATTTAAGGGCCGCTTAATCTATAAATGGCTGGATAAATCATAGGCCATAGAGCAGAATCTATTGCTATTACTCTGCCAGATGGACATATAACTAAAGAGAGTCTTGTCCTAACTGACTTCCTGTTGCTACAATTAAACATTAATCAAAAGCAAACTGGGGAGAAATGGTTTATTTCAGCTTACATGTTTATTATAGACAATAGTTTATTACAACTTTTCAGTCCATCAATCAGGGAAGTCAAGGCAGAGACTTAAGATAAGAAACTAGAGGCAAGAACTGAAGCAGAGACCATGGGAGAATATTGCTTACTGACTCTCTTTTCATAGCATACTTAATTTGCTTTCTTATACAAGCAAGGACACCCTGCTCAGGGATGGCATCTCATACAATGGGCTCATCTTCTGTCAATAAGTAATTAAGAAAATTCCCAACAGACATAGCCATAGGACAACGTGATGTAAGCAATTCTTCAGTGTAGGTTTCCTATGTCCGTTGACTAATTTGTTTCAAGTTGACAAAAAGTAACCCTACACAACTTCTAATGACTTATTGCTACAGTCATAGATGAAAATATCTCTTAACCATAATCAAGAAGCTTCAACTTGCAGTTGATGTCAATAAACACAGAAACTCACAACTGGTTAGTGTGCAGAGAATATGAAACTGCAGAGTGTTTTGCCCTAATTTGGACATCTATATCACTCTAAGCCTCAGGGATCATTGTAGAAGGGCTGGTGATTAAGAGCCAGGGGTGGGGGATGACTACAAGAAAACAGTGTTTTCCTGACACAATGGGACAGTTGCACATATGAGTTCACAGAGTGTGACAGCATGCACAAGGACCTTCAAAATCAAACCAGACAAAATCCCACAATGGAGAGATGGACATGAAACCTCACCATGTCCATAATAGATTAGGAGCTATTAGTAACTGGTAACTGCTAGAAGAAGAGTCAGTTTTATTTCAGTGTGTGACTCTTCAAGTGTAGGTTGATCATGCTCCAAGATAGCCCTATGTCCTAGAGTATTTGGGCAACATAAATTGGGCTGGATGGGCTTAAAAAGAGAGTGAGAACACAAAATTGGGTTGGTAGGAAGTGTGGGGCCTAGGAAGCGTTGGTGAACATGACCAAATACATAGAAATGCTTAAAGAATTAAAATACTATTTTAAAAAGTTAAAAACACTAGTATTTAAAAAAAAGAAATGTATGTAGTGCTGTGGGATGTTCTGTATGGCAAATGTGTTGCTAATAAAACACTGATTGGCCAGTGGCTAGGCAGGAAGTATAGGCAGGACTAACAGAGAGAATTAAAAGAAAAGGAAGGCGGAGGGAGTCTCTGCCAGCCACTGCCAGGACAAGCAGCATGTAAAGATGCCGGTAAGCCACCAGCCACGTGGCAAGGTATAGATTTATAGAAATGGATTAATTTAAGATATAAGGACAGTTAGCAAGAAGCCTGCCACGGCCATACAGTTTGTAAGCAATATAAGTCTCTGTGTTTACTTGGTTGGGTCTGAGCAGTTGTGGGACTGGCAGGTGAGAGAGATTTGTCCTAACTGTGGGCCAGGCAGGAAAACTCTAGCTACAGAGTAGGCTACAGGTTTTGAGCTGGTGCTTCCCCACTTGTTAGCCTGCTCAGATCTGCTCACAGATGTTCAGTTCTGTGCCACCGACTGATCTTCATTCATCATGTCACCCAGGCAGCCCTGCCTCAGCTCCTGGTTAGGATAACATTAAGTGCGAGCATGAGCTGAAACTGAGCAACAAGACTAGCAATTCCATATGCAATAGTTCTAATAGCTGGTTGCATTCCTGAAAGACGGCCCCACATTTTCTATGGATTGTTTCTTCTCCGTTCATACTTAGTGGTAGTAACAATTTTGCTAGGCACCTAAACCCCAGGTCTTGGGGCGTGTTGTTGGTGCTCTGTTGTTCCTCCACCTCTTCTTCCTTTCCCCTTCTTCCTCTCCCTTCTCACCTTGCCTTGCTGCTCACCCCTTCCATCTCACTGCCATCAGGACACTCTTTCAGGATACTCTTTCAGAATACCCTTCCTTTGCTGATAGGACCCTGGGTTAAACCCTGATTAATAGGAAAATTAGCTCACATACAATAAAAAGCTTTCTTTTACAGTTTAATGGGGATGCACACTGACAGCTCACAACAGTGCCAATGGAAACAACAATCAATTTGAACAAGTATTTTTCACATTATAGGGCTAAGAGAATAAATATTTTTAACCGAGGAACTGCTGAAATCCAGGAGTTCCAGGAAGCCTCTGCTCTAGGAGGGTTATGACTCTTTCCTTAGTGCCTTGGTATAACTTCCTACAAGGTAGACATCCAACAGCTATTCATGTAATTGAATACTTGGAACTGTAAGAGAGGGTGGGGGATAACATATCATCCCCTGGGTTTATGTTTATGTTTTTGCTTTTGTTAATCCAATTCTTGTCTTTTATTTTTTCTGTTTTCTTCTTAAGAATTTTTTTTATTAATTTTACATACCAATCACAGATCCCCCTCTTCCCTTCTTCCACCCCTCCTGCCTTCCCCCCACCAACCCACCCCCCCATTCCCTCCTACAAGAAGGTAAGGCCTCCCAAGGGGAGTCAACAGAGCCTGGTACATTCAGTAGAGGCAGGTCCAAGCCCCTCCCCCTGCCTCAAGGCTGTGAGAGGTATCACACCATAGGTAGTGGACTCCAAAAAGCCAGCTCCAGTGCCAGGGATGTATCCTAATCCTACTGCCAGGGAGCCCCTTAAGCAGATCAAGCTACACAACTGTCTGGTTTATGCAGAGGGCCTAGTCCAGTCCAGTGGATGCTCCACAGGTATTGATCTAAATTTCATGAGTTCCCACTAGTTTGGTTTTGAATAGTGAAAGTTCTTCCATGTGTGTGCAGATATGAGAGTACCTTTCAGTGTGGCTTCCATAGCAATATCCCCCTGATCATACTGTTTTGCAGTGTTACACTGACACTTTTTGAGAAAGAAAACTATTCTGTTTTCCATCCCCTTAACTCTATGGGATAAGGGGAAGAGTAGGTTCTACAATGGTTTGACAAATAAAATATGGCTGATATAACAATGAGCCAGCCTGGATTTAACACTTACCAGGCAGTCTCCATGTCCTGTCAATTGTTAACATTAAAACGATGCTGAGGTTATTACATGGCAAGACACTCAAAGCCACAGGGCGTCCCAGAGTGCCAGGTGCTAAGATTCCATGTTTTGTGAGAGGAAATAAGAGGGAAAAACAGAATGGCACCAGTTCAAGGAGGAAGTCAATACCTGGAAAAGGGTTCTTCTGTACCAACTACCAGACCCCTGGCTTGTGGAGCAGAGTAAAACCAGCCAGCTGAGTGCTTGCTGAATTGCTGATACACAAAATTGTAAGTAACGATTAAAGTCACTGTGTTTTGGGGTTGCCATTTTATGTGGCAACACAAACTACCTTATGTCTGTGTCTGAACATGTTGTCTTCTGAAAGAATAAAGTTTTCAACAGAAATACTGAAATAGATATGTAAATAAATATTAAAAAATCATACATCTCCTATATTTAACATTACATTCTAGGGTCGAGATATGGTAAGACACATGTAAAAATCTTGAAACTCATGGGGAAGAAAAAGGAAAATCATAAGTTCAAAGACAGCTTTGGTTACATAGCAAGATCCTAAATAAATAAATAAATAATTTTTTTTATATAGAGAAGATTTCATATATGTCTATATCTAAAATATTCAAATAATTATACTAGAGTACATAATGCAAGAATATGCATATAATCATCACACAATGTCCTGGGAATTACACAGAAGTTGACAACAAGAAAAACAGATCAAAATATCAAAAAATTGATTTATGGACAAATGCCTCATAGAGAACCCAATGAAACAATACTAAATTGAAAACATATGTTGTAAAAAAGGGGGGGGTAAATTATGTCCACTGCCACTGAAAAGTACATCTAAAGGAGCAATTTATAAATTACAAATTGGAAAATAGAGATGAAGAAACAAATAGACTTATATGCCACAGGATGAGAAATTTCAATCAAAATCAAACATGACATTTTTATTATTTATTTATTTATTTATTTTATTATTTATTTTATTATTTATTTATTTGTTTATTTATTTATTTATTTATTTATTTATTTGGTTTTTCGAGACAGGGTTTCCATGTATAGCTTTGCGCCTTTCCTGGAACTTGCTTGGGTGACCAGGCTGGCCTCGAACTCACAGAGATCCGCCTGCCTCTGCCTCCCGAGTGCTGGGATTAAAGGCGTGTGCCACCACCGCCCAGCAATGACATTTTTAAAGATTTACTCATTTGTACTCTGAGTGTTTGTCTACATGTATATACATCCTCACTGTCCAGAAATTCTAAATTTTTAAAACATTTTAAATGACATATTTTGTAGGTCTTTGAAGTGTTTGAAGATTACCTACCTAACTGAATTATATCTATGTATATCTAGAAAACTTAACATGAGTATAAGTTTGACTATCATTGAAGACTAATTATTAATCTGTATTTTTAATTATCCATTACAATCTAAATGAGTTACATAAACATAATACCTCAAATGAGAGTAGAAATATATATATATATATATATATATATATATATATATATATATATATAAAAGAACAAAATCAACTCTAAATTTGTATCAATAAACTAAACTCTATACCAGTGTAAAACATTTTAAACAAGTTGCTCTTTAAAAGTAGGTTCAATAATCTACCCTTTCATCCCACCACATCTACACTATCCCCTTTACTTTTTTAGAAAGAGATTGTATTTATAATCACCCTGATTTAAATAAAAATATTGGTTTTTTTTCTGTCTCACACCCGAGGGCTCTTTTGATATGGGACAGAAAAATCTCTCAATCTTTTTTTTTTTTTTTTTTTAAGCAAATACGTTTGGGTTTAGAGAAGGAGTGAGCCAATTCCATCTCCAAAGCCAGCTTGGTATATTTGGGAATTTGGGAGTAGCTTCTCATACTACTTCCTGCTGGATGATGTCACTATATTCTTATGAGGACATAAAGAAAATTTTAGGATTATGGAGTAGTGCGTCAGGCTGTATTGTCTGAGCCAGTTGCCTTGAAACCGTTCTGGATGTTAGATCATCTGGGCCATAGTGTCATCGGAGACCTTTCAGGGGGTCTTGGCTGGTCAAACCTGATGTATCTTAATCTAGAATAAATCCATAGCCTCTTGCTTTCTGTGGAAACAAAAGCAGAGCCTCCTTTCCAAAGCAACATATCCTTAGATCCAAATTTTGAAGTCAAGGTACAGTTAAAATATACATATTTGTTTACCTGAGCAGTCTTTACAATCAAATGTCTTTCTGCAGTTAAAAATATCAAAGACAACATAATCCAGATTCTCTGTGTAATATCCATCTTTACATGGTTTATTTTTTATACTACTTTTACTTTTTCTTTAAATACTTTATTTTTTTAACTATCTATTTTTTATATAACTGTATATATTACTTTTTATTTCCCTTTCAAGCCTACATACATTTTTACACACATTGTAAACTATTCCATTTGAATCTGTCTTATTGTGAAACTACTGTTTTAAACTGAGCCCACCTCAGCTTCCCAACATGGTGGTGGTATATTTACTGCCAGCTCTGGGAACCATGTTCCTACAGATTCTGGGAAGCAGTGGGTCGATGCTTCCATCTAGCAGCATGTAGCCCAGAAACTTCTTCTTCTTTTTTTAATTTTTTTTTTTTAACTAGTAAAAGCTATATCTACCACGCAGCAGCAGCTTGGCAACACCTCATTCCCGCCATACTGTAGGTCCAGCGTGCACTCTAGGAACCTGCCATAGAGTAGTTCAAGCGTTCAGGCTGCGGCTAACTTGAGAGAGACAACTAGGAAGCTGTTTTAGCTCTGTTTTGGAATCTTCTTTCTCAGGTTTTAGGTGGATTCTTGCCCCACACTGGGTGCCACTTGTAGCTGAAGTTTTCTCCAGTCCTGCCCAGCCCCATGGACCCACAACTGCTTATAAAATAATCACTCAGAAGCTTATATTAATTAAACTGCTTGGCCATTAGTTCAGGCCTACCACTGACTAGCTCTTACACTTAAACTCAGCCCGTTTCTGTTAATCTATACGTCACCATGTGTTCCATGGCTTTACCTGTTGCCATTACATATAGCTCCCTGGATGGCAGGCTGGCATCTCCTGACTCAGCCTTCCTGTTCCCAGAATTCTCCTCTCTCTTTGTCCCACCTATACTTCCTGCTTGGCTACTGGCCAATCAGCACTTTATTTATTAACCAAGCAGAGCAACACATTCACAGCATACAGATATCCACAGCATTCTTCCCCTTTTCAGCTCCTGAGGTTTAAATCCACCACTTGAAAGTGCTCTACTGCAGTTTAAAGAATAAAAGAAAATTCCTAGGCAAATGGTTGAAGTGTGTGATTTTATGTTTGATTTATCCTATGTAGCCCAAATGGCTCTGCAACACCCTTAATCTCCTGCCTCAGCTTCCCAAGTATAGAGAATACAGGTACATACTACCAAGCCTGGCCTTAGATCTCTAAATGTATTTAAAGTCTGTGATTGAACTTAACCTTATCTTGTACATCCTGACTGATGGCATCAAAAACAATAAAAACAAGCAAACAAGCAAACAAACAAACAAACAAAACCAAAAGCACATCTACAAGACACACCTATTGATCACCATTAAATAGTTTGTACTGAATCTTAGTGTGGATACTGGGCTCATTATGAAGTCTTGTAAATGGAATGAGTTTGCATAGAATGAAATACCAGAGACTGAAATGCCAGCTACAGGAATATTTCAAAAGCCCATGTCAGTGGTCCAGGAACTGTCATATGAACTTCTGAAAGGATAAATATAAGAAAAAAGCCTTTAAGAGGAAGTTGCTTTGCTCCCACTTTGCAGAGAAAGAACAAATGACTTATAAATCATTATCTGCAGACATCAGCCCAGCAGGCTTCAGCAGGAAGGGTTAGAAATCTACCTCATAGTACTACCTTGGCATAAATCCAAGGTACACAGAGGTGACTCTAAGTAGATGGCTTCTGCTCTAGACTGCTATGTGTGCCTGCTACATTCCCTGCTAACTTGCTCTCCAGTCTATGCAGAATTCCAAGGATGGACTGTGTAAATGAATCTTATGCAGGGTGCTTGTAGCTACCAGCAGGAAATATTGCAAGTCTGAATGCTTTTAGATTCCTGCTGTATTTATACAGAGGTGGTAATGTGGTTTGGGGCAGGTGCTTCCAATGAGGAGGTAAGATGTTATAGGAAATGATAATGAAGCCTTAACCTAACCCTGCCCTATGCTGCTTAGTCCCCAGTGTGTGCTAAAAGCTTTTATTTATTTATTTTTAACAATTCTCAGTGTTTTTTCTTTCCTTATTTGAGATGTGTAAGTATTTTCATTATTGAGCCAAGTGCTACACACAGGCTGTATTTCTTTTTTTTTTTCCTATTATTTGCAAGTATTTATTTTACTTTTACTCTAGTTAAGAGTATAATTTTCTATTTATCTTTCACTTCATGGGTCACGAAGCTGCACAATTTTATCAACTTTGCAACATTCCTTTCATTTAGATTCTGTTCAGTGTAACAGTGGAACAATTCTCTCCTATCTACTCATCCTTAAGTTTTTGTTTGTAATTTCCCAGATAACTCTTGGAATTTTTTTTCTTCTTCTAAGTCGGTCTGGAAATTTGCTTGGCATGCTACCAGCTATGGCAACTTCATTATGTTTATATTCTGCATAATATTTTCTCCTTTCTTCTGTGACAGATGGACATCATATTTTCTCTTTGTAAATTTTCTTTGGCAACAGGCATCTCATTGTTTGTCAAAAAAAAGAATCCACAGTGATCGATCATATTTTGAGATTATATAATGCCCTAAGGGTTCATTCTTACTCAACAATGACATAGCAATTTGGCAAGGAAATAATATAATAGGGTAAAAATTTGTCAACCAAATTTTAAGATTGTGAATGTGTGGTTGTGAGTTGCAAACTAAGTAAGCAGTCAACACTGAGCTATACTGTGTCCTCTACTTAAGTTGAATTTATAGCTTTTGTATTGCCATTATAAGTTCTTGACCTCTGTAAAATATTTGTATTTGCTTTTAAAACTTTTTAAGGGTTTTTGCATGTTCTTAAATTTTATTGTAAGTGAAATGCTCTTTCTTGTGCAATGTCGATAGTCAGGAAGGAATTCAATCTAGAGGCAAATATACTGTCAAAATTTTCTGATTTAATTCTTTACAATCCTTTTCCTGAGCCTGAAACACACAAGCATGTGTGCGCATGCACGTGCGTGCGCACACAAACACACACACACACACACACACACACACACACACACACACCCCAAAACAGAAAACTTGAGAAACTCCTTTATTTTTCTAGGATTATCTATCCAATTACCCATCTTTGTTAATGTTCTACTTTGTAGCACATTCCGTTGACTTATTCTTTAAACTAATCCCCTTTGATCAAATATCTTACTTATTCCTATGAGCTCATTCCAAACAAATCCTTGTCCCCTCAAGTTCCTATTCCATGGGCATTGTATTCTGTTATTCTTGAAATAGTGCCATAAAAGTGACTTTTCATATGGAAGATACTTAGCATTCTCCTGTATGTAGAACATTTTCTGTTGCTGTTTCTTGATTTTCATTTATTAATTTTAAGTTATCTCTGTCTCTCTGTCTCTCTGTCTCTCTCTGTCTCTGTCTCTCTCTCTCTCTCTCTCTCTCTCTCTCTCTCTCTCTCTTTCTCTCTGCCTCTTCAACTTGAGTGTTTTCTTGAGATTTTTATCTACTTGTTCATGTTTAGAAATCAAAGATTGGAGTTGTGACTGTATGGATTAGTCTAAAGGTGTTTTCCTAAAGCAATTTGATGGGTTGATTGTTGCTTTGGGGAGAATACAAATGATATAGTTTGTGAAGCTTTCCTTTGGGGACCATCAGAGTTCTTTAACCCTTTTCTTGGAGAACAGGAATATCAGAAATCCGGTATCTACAGCTGGACTGAAGAAGACCAGAAACCTGACACTCATCACACGGGCTTTTAGTTCATTTCCTTTTCCATTCCCATGCCTCCCTCCTCTCCTCTCTTCCATGCTATTGGTGTCCAGATCTTCTTAAAATGGATTTCTCCATGGGACAAATTTTTCTCTCCCAGGTGGTTGCCTACTACGTTGGATGAGGAAAGCATTCTGGTGTCTAGCTGCTTTATCACTGAATTTTCAGTCAGTCCCCAGAACTTCTTCTGATGCTCCCAATAATTAGCATCTGAACTTTGAAACATAAATTGGCTTTTTTCCTTTACTAGAATCTTCTATGGACATTTTTCTGTCACTGGTATTCTTACTTCCCCAGTCACTTTCTTAATGTTTATATAGTAGCAAGTCAGGTATATTTTGATGGAGATTGTGCAGCTAGAAGCACATACCCCTGTCCTGAGTTTGGAGTGGACTGGTGGGTTAGTAAGTATAGCTGTAAATAGATGCTCTGAGTATATAGCAAGAAGAATAAAAAAAAATCTTATAATCTCAAAGGATCATGACAAACACTGGGAGCACACATGTAAGGCAGAATGAGAAGTATACATAAAGAGAATCAGGATCCTATTTTTATTCACCCCCCCACACACACAATGTTGTACATCCATTGTAATGAAACACTACTGAACATCAAGGGACAGACACATCCAGATACAGTATAAGTGAGTTGTTTCAATCGATGTATTGATCATTCAGACTCCCCAATAAGTCAACAGAAGAAAAACAGATTTAAATGAAATTAAATTAAACAAAATACATCAAATGAACCTAATAAGTATCTACATAGCATTTTAAAAATATTTTACTATTATTCTATTTCATGTGTATGGGTCTTTACCTGCACAGATGTGTGTGAACCACATGCATGCCCAATGACTGAGGACTACAAGAAAGTATACAAAGAATTAATCTAACAAATATGGTTTTCAGGATTTACAATCTCTAGACAAACTAAATACAGGAAAGAGAATGAGATTAGGAAGATGTTTCAGCAGTTAAGATTATGAATCTTACAGAAGACCTCAGTTAGTTCAGTCCCCAGGAGCCA
>CABHPQ010175527.1:0-33166 GCA_902168405.1 Peromyscus aztecus
GGAGGCAATGAGAGGAATTCTGGGTACCGTCTTGATCCTTCTGTGCATGCAATGTTTGGAGCCCCACCATCCCTGGGAATCATGAAAGTGAGAAGGGCAGCAGCCAGGGTTTAGTGCAGTCCCTGGCGTGAGCACACAGAGCCACTGTGGCACTTTGCTTCCCTTCGCTCTCTGGCCTACAAGTCAGCACTTGTAGCTCCCCAGGCGAGGGTGAATGCTGGTTCTTCAGAGGCACTGGAGGCCATTCACTTGCCCAGCAGGTTCTGCCCAAATCAGGACATTCCTTTAAGAGCCCCAGTTTCTAGTAGTGCCCAGAGATTTTGTAATTGCTTCACTTAGCATGTTTAATAACTGTGGGGTGTTGTGTGAAAGAATTGAATAAACTTCCCATCCACAATTGTCAAAAATAGTTGGAGATTAAATATAGTGTGTGTGTGTGTGTGTGTGTGTGTGTGTGTGTGTAAAACACCAAAGCAACAAACATAATTTGGAGTATACTAAAAAGCCAAGAATTTGGTTAGGAACTATGGAAAATAAAACTCGATGAGACACCGCACCTATTATAAAGGAGTTTTAATATTACTAAAGGAGACAGACAAACACATTTTAAAAGGCATAAGACTCAAATAAAAGAAACAAATAAGTAGCAGGTAAGGTTGGAATGATGAAATCCATTCAAGTGGAACCTGTGAGTGCCCAGTGCTTGCCACCCACCAGGCCCGTTTTCTGTTTATGGGAATGAGTGCCCCCCTGGGAGATAGGACCAAAAGAAGAAGAAAGCCCCCTAGTTCTCTCAGCGCCTGTACCCCTTTTCTCTATCCTTTCCTGCTGCACACAGCCAGGTCACTACTTCCATCCCTTGACTGACAGCAGCTTCGCCCTCAGAATACAAACAGCCTTTCATTCTGGCCCTAAGAGATCTTTTTAACATACAAATTTTTGTATTGATATTTTTTATCTGCTGTGCATTTCTTTCCACTATTAGCAGATATCCTAAGAACTCTATAGGTTTAGGAACAACCGTTGGTGATTTTCTAGTTGAAAAAGAAAACAATGGTGTTCTTATCAGATATTGAAACCTAATATCCAATGCTTAGGTATGAGGAAGTGGGCCTTGGGGAGGTCAACAGGTCATGGCATGGGTGGGGCCTTCATGAATGGGGTTAGTGACCTTCAAAGAGACTCTGAAGAACAATGCTCTTAAGCTGGGCGGTGGTGGCACACACCTTTAATCCCAGCACTTGGGAGGCAGAGGCAGGTGGATCTCTGTGAGCTCGAGGCCAGCCTGGGCTACAGAGTAAGTTCCAGGAAAGGTGCAAAGCTACACAGAGAGAAGTTGGCAGGGGATTCACGTGGTTTGCAGCCTTAGCCCTGCATTTTATAGTCTATTTTCAGTTGGAGATAATATGATTCAATGCTAGCCAATGAGAAGTGAGCCAGTGAGTGAGATGCACAATTTCCAAGTGATTTCATTAAAGAGAAGTTCCCTCTAGCAGGCTGAAATGGGGATATAAGGATGAGGTAAGTAAGGTGGTGCAATTGGACTAGAAGAACAAAAATCCTGAAGGATCCTGGGTCCTGGAAGAGCAATGTACAATTTTGCATCTGGGTTTGAGATGCACAAAGAGGCTTTTCCCAGTAGTGACATTAGGGTCGAGTCCCCTGGTATTTCCTCCAGCACTTGTATTCTTTGATTGTGTTTAAGTTTTTAATCTCTGATTTATCGAGAGCTTATGCTCTTTGTGTCTCTGTCTGTCTCTTTCTCTCTCTCTCTTTTCTTCTGGTGTTTAAGATCGAGCCCAGGTTAGCTGTCTTATGTACTGTGTGAGAAATGTATCTAATTTCATCACTGTCCAAATAGCCACCTAGTTATCTTGACACTATTTATTATAAAGTTTATATTCGCCTCAGGGATTTGAAATTCCACCATCATATGGAACCTCCATGTCTAGTCAGCTCTCCTGTTTGAGACTTTAACTGAGGTCACGTGGGATCCAGATCTACCTCTCTGGTCACGTGTGTTAGTGCCATGCAGTTTTGGTCACAGAAGTCTTTGCAGTATAGTTTAAAAGCTGATGTTAGCTAGGCCCTTCTTTTAGCTCTTCGTTATATTTTCCACGACCTTTTGATATATTCATTTTCCCCCACGAACTTATTTCACATCAACTTTTTTAGTTCCTAAGGGGGAAAAAGGTACTTTTTGGGAATTTGGGGATTACATGAAAATGACTTAGATGGGGAACTGATAATTCATCTTGATGATTTTGAGATTTTTTAAAAAAATGTGTTTATACTTCTTCCAGTCTTCTTTGTATTTTTCAGGAATTTTTAAACATAATTTTTTTTATTACATTTTGTGTGTGTACACACACTTGGGCTTTCAAGTGGAAGCCAGAGGACAAATTTTGAGAGTCCATTCCCTCCTTCCATCGTTTTGAGAGTCCATTTTCTCTTTCCATCTAACTTAAAGTTATTAGTTTGGAAGCCTTACTGAGCCCTCTTACCAGGACTGTTTTTCCTTTGTATGAGATTGAACTTTTTTTTTCCCCTCATTGGGTTGTCCTACGCAGCCTAGGTTGACTTCAGATGCCTAGGTAGCCTACAGGTGACCCCTAAGTCTCAGTGAATTCTAAGATTATCGGTGTGTACCACCACACTCAGCTTTGAGACTGGAGTGCATGTGTGTGTGTGTGTGTGTGTGTGTGTGTGTGTGTGTGTGTGTGGTGTATGAGTGTATGTGTGTGTGTGTGAGTGTGTATGTGTGTGTGTGTGTATGAGTGTATGTGTGTATGTGTGGTGTGTGTGTGTGGCATATGAGTGTGAGTGTGTGTGTATATGAAGTCTTATTTTTATGTTTTATTTTTTTAAAATCTGTCTTAAATTGACTTTACAGGAAGCATAACGTAATAAGGCTTTTGAGTAGGTGAAAAACATAGTTTCAACATGCTGTGCATTAGTTTTATACCCTGGTACTTCACTGAGATATTGTAGTAATGCCTAAATTTTATAGTTAATTATATTTGGGCAGTACCGTCTGATAAAAATGTAACATAGTCTTGCATGTGATTTAAATTTTTCTTGTAGCTACATTAGTAACATCTCAAGGAAGTCAGTGTTAGTACAGGTTGGGTTCCTTCATATGAAATACAGGACACAAGGGTCAGGTTTTGGTTTGCAATATGGAATAATGAAGTTTACGCACGTCAGTGCACAAAAAAGTGAAGCCATGTCATGTGTCAGTGTGCAAAAAGTGTGAGGTTTTAGAGCTGGTCAGATTTTGGATTTGGACTCACTAGGATTATTCTTAGTTCCCAAAGGGTTTGACCTAACTTGTCAATGATAATAGCATTTAGGTATACAATCAACACCAAATTATTAATAAGACACTATGTTCTCTCTAATGCAAAGTATTCAAATCCTACCATATTTGTACATTTACAGCACTTGCAATTTAGATCATCAACTCTTATGAGAAGTATTTTATGTGAATTTAGACTTTACAGCATTTAGAGAGGTGTATTCAGTATCCAGAGTGTTCCTATGTTTTCTCATAGAAGTGAACATGAACAAAAAGTCCAAGCAGAGTGTATGGATCCTCTGTCAGATAGTTCTCCTGTAAATATAAAATTGTCTCCAAAGTGTTTAACTATCACAGATTTTCTTTGGAAAACAAAACAAAACAGCAAACCCCAGCCATGTAACACTAGGATCCGAAGCCTTCATTTTTTTAATCACTATAAAAATATTATTCTCACCAAATGGGGGTGGTGCATGCCTTTAATCCCAGCACCCAGGAGGCAGAGGCAAGAAGTTCTCTGAGTTTGAGGCCAGCCTGGTCTACAAAGTAAGTTCTAGGACAGCCAAGGCTACACAGAGAAACCCTGTCTAGAAAAACCAAAAACTAAAGTAGATAGATAGATAGATAGATAGATAGATAGATAGATAGATAGATAGATAGTTAAATAGATAAAATAAAACAAAATAAATTCTCGAAAGGCTAACTGGTTTCCGAAGCCTTCACATGTGGGCTCACTAAGAAAAAAGAGGAAATGGTCCCAGGAAGGAGGTCATAAAGTCACATGTTCACCCTCTGGAATCAAAAGGTGATACTAATGATGGGCTCCAATAAGTCCTTATCTTAGTGGCCTGGCCAGCAGATGGGCTGGGAACGCACCTCAGAGGACAGTAACACAGTTGAGGTGTCAAGTTCAAAGGTCATGACTGATGTAATTTCTTCCCTGGGCTTCTCGCAAACTTCAGTCAGGAAGTGCCCTGCTGAGTCAGTAAGGCAACACAGATGTGAAGCAGAGAGGGTCTAGCCGTGAGAAATTTGTTAGCAGCTTGAACAGATGTGGGGGAGGGGGCAGCTCTTCCTTGTCCAGCCTGGGAAGGCTGAGGCCGAACAACCCCTTCACTGCCAGGGTCCTGCCATCGATCACCCGCAGCTGCCATCCTGCAGTACTCCTGCCCAGCCTAGGCCTAAAAACGTCCAGTAATGAGCACAGTAATGAGTAAAAAAGCCCACTGTGCTTGAAGGAACAACGCTAATATTTCTCTTTAGACAACGGTGATGTCCGGTGCACGATTATTGTTAGTAGTAAAAAAGTATCAAGGACGTAAATGGCAGGGATAGGGAAAGTTAGTTCATTGAATTCTAAGAATCATTAAAAAGAATAAGTTGGTCCAGGTATCATGTAGGTCAGTGGGAGAATGCTTGCCTTGTGTGCACAAAGCCCTAAGTTACTGTATCCAGCATAAAAAAAAGTTATATATATAAAACTTTACTTGCTTTGTTTGTATGTATTTGCACACACATATATACATATATATGTATATATATATATATATGTATATATATATAATTCAAGTGTATTGTGGAGGACTTGTGCATTTGAACCTAAGTTTGATCACTAGCACCACAAACATGTGTGTGCATGTGTGTGTTTATGCACACACACACACACACATAATTTGCACATTATTTTGATTTGCGTATGAAAAATATAAGTTTACATCCTTTGTAAAGAAGGAAGAAAAGTCTAGAAGAAGGAATTCTAAATAACTCCAAACAACAGTAGTTTCCCATGGCTCCACAGGATGGTGGAAACAGTTGTTCTCACTCCTTTTACTCCCTCTGAGATATTTCCCTGGGCATTGCTGACCTCTTGACCTCTGTCATTCCAGTCCTCTTACCCTCTCTGGGTAATGTGGGGGGGGGGGGGGCGGGTCTTATCCCCTCTAACATCTGACTGCCCATAAGGACAGGCACTAAAGGAGTACCACTCTCAGGGGAAGAAGGGATAACATATCAGACTACCATAGTTTTGTAAAGTGAGTAGATGAACTCAGTGGTATTTTCTCTCTGGCTATTTGACTCACAGCCCAGCAAAAGCCATGCCTCTTCCCTCCCTCTCTTAAATTAATGTGGCCAGACCCTTGTATGAGGGAAGCTATAGCCATCAATGTTCCCAGTGACGGCTCCCTTCCTCCCCAATTACGGGTTGTCTTGGCCAAGTGCAAATAGGGCCCAGGTCTCATTTTACTGCAGTTACACAGTAACAAAGCTAGCCTTTTAACCTGGGCACCCTGACTCTACATACCACTCCTTGCCTCTGAACTTGGATAAATAACAATGTATCTGTCTTGCTTAGGGTTTCTATGCCGTGCTGAAACACCATGACCAACAGCAATTTGGGGAGGAACGGGCTTGTCCTGCTTACACTTCCATATCACAGTCCGTCATCAAAAGAAGAAAGGGCAGGAACTCAAGATGGGAACCTGGAAACGAACTGAAGCAGAGGTCATGAAAGAGTGGGACTTCCTGGCTTGCTCCTAAAGGCTTGCTCAGCCTGTTTTCTTACAGCACCAACGGCACTTCCCACAGTGAGCTTGGCCTTCCCATGTCAATCATCAAGCAAGAAAATGCACCACAAGCTTGCCCACAGGCCTATCGGGTCTGGACATTTTCGCAATCGAAGTTCCTTCTCCCAAAATGACTCTAGCTTGTGTCAGGTTGACATAAAACTAACTAGCCACAGTACCATTTGATGTAAGCCCTCAAATGTGAATAAGAACACTGTTGTCAAAGATGCCAGCTTTGCTGGAGCAGGAGGGTGGAAAGGTGTTGCTTATTGTTAAGAAGTAAATATTAGCATGCCATTAAAATGATATTTTTTTTTTCATTCTTATCTATTGATGCTGTGGTGCCAGGGGTCAACCCCAAGGCCTCTCAGACTCAGACAAGTGCTCAGCCCCTCGGGGACATTTTCAGCCCTGTTTTTATTTTTCACGGTTCTGTCCCGTTTGGATGGTTAATAATAACAAACATGTTATATATCTCTATATAGATTGCTTCTTGGACTTTTGGATAAGGTCAAATGCAGCTGTAAATATTCTTAGATAAGATGAAAGAGGTCACAGAAATCTATATCCTTTATTTTCACCAAATAAACAGGATTCCTAGTCCCCTTGGTTTACCGATTCATTGTTTCCTTGAGATGAGGTTTCGGGCAGCCCAGACTGGCCTCACACTTTCTATGTATCTGAGGATGCCCTTGACCTTTCCATGCTCCTGCCTCTACCTGACAGCTGGGATTTCAAGCTTGTACCACCACACATGGCTATTCTCTATCAGAGGTGCCCTTGATACCCCAGCAGCTGACTGTCTTCTGAGGCTAGAAGTGGACTTGACCTTGACCTACTCTCTACCCTGCTGGCTACTAGACTTGAATCCTCTTGCTTTGTATACTTCCACTTCTGATGGAAGCCATTTAATTCAGCTTTTGTGGAGGAGGCCACTGCCCGTACACTCCAGTTGTCATTCCTTATGTGTCTTTGGGAAAAAGGTCTCCCTACTTTTCCGGGCTCTGCAGAGTACTTTGTTTTGGTGACGGCCTCAGAATGGTCTTCCAGGCCTGGCATTTGCAGACTCTATGATGTACAGCATAGGTTAGAATGTGTGAAGCATTGCTTCCTCTCAAATCTGCTTTTCTCCAGCTAAAATAATCCCAGTTTGTTTGGTTTGTTTTTAGCCATGCATCATATGACATGGTTTTGATTCTCCACAATTTTGGTGGCTTTTTCCTGAATAGATCCCAGGTGATCTATAAACCTTAAGCAGGACACCCAAAGAGGAATATAGTTCTCTATGGGTGATCTGATCAGTGCTGGATTGAAAGGGGTCATTAATACTGTCCTTGTCGAGCTGACAGGCTTTTACCACAGCAGTAAGAGCTGGGCTACACACTCACTAGTTATGTGGATTGGTGCTTCTCTTAGTCTTAGCTGCAATAACAAAATGCTAGAAGCTAGATGACTTATAGACCACCAAGATTCATTTCTCACTGGAGACTGGGAAGTGAAGACTAAGGGTGAATTCATTGTCTAGGGAGGTCTCTACCTCTCATAGATGGTGCCTTTCTTGTGTTCTCAAATGATGGCTGGCATGAACAAGGTCCCTTGAATGTCATTCTCAGGGTGCAAACCTCACACATGGGGGCTCTTCCCTTATGACCTGCTTACTTCCATGAGGTCCTTTTGCTGAATACCACGGCCTTGAAGGTTGGGATATCAATATGTGAATTTGGGGAGACACAAACATGAACACCACAGCAGAGATCACATCAAAGGTGCCTTATTTTGGGCTTACTGTGGCATGGAGTACATCCATTTTCCTTGTCCTTGTGATTGGTAGAGTCAGTTCGGTCCTCCTAACACATAAATATCTCAGGGAAAGTCACTTCCACACTAACTTTAACATGGTGGTAAATGCCTTCAACCCCACCATCAGAGAGGCAGCGGAAGGAGGGTCTTGAGTTCAAGGCCAGCCTGAGGATGTAGTTGGTTATTTTCTACAATGATCTTTGCTTCACAGCCCAGTACTCCCTTCATTATCTTCTAACTCATTCGACCACATGACTTTCAATCCTTCAGATATGAGAAAGTTGATGTTATTCTGGCAAATAACAATAAGAAAATGCTGGTGATCTCTTCTGAGCTCTGATCTTGGACTCCGGATGAAATCTGACTTTGCGGCCTTTCCCTCTTTTCCTGGGTTCCAGGCACAACTCCTCCATGCTCACAGGACTTCCCAGGCCTGTTTTCCCACTCTAGCCAGTTTCTCTGGAGCTACTGCACCTGTGTCTGCCCCCCTGATGAAAACACAGCAATGTTTCTACATTAGAGACGGCCTGTCCTTTGTCCAGTCTCCCCCAGGGGCACTAGAACTAGAACAGATGCTCTCTCCAGGGGGTTAGGAAATACTTCTGCCATCTATAAATGAATACGTATAATTCAGTTAGAATAATTTTAGTTGACTAGGAGAAAGAATAGATCCTGTTATAGTAGATTTGAACTAATTCAAGTAAGAGAAAAAATTCACAGAGAAGTGTTAATGATGTGATATTGTTAACAGATGGGTATATGCATTTGAGATCTGGTTATTTAAAAAAAATTGCCAGGGCTGGCAAGATGGCTCAGTGGGTTGAAAGTACTTTGCCCAACATGTCCATGACTCCACAGAGTTGTCGCCTGACCTCCATGCATGTGCCCACACAAAATAATAATTAATAAAATTTTAAGTGCCAAATGTGTAGTGATTTGTCTTTAATTTTTTATTGCATTTTATCTACTCTGTGTGTGTAATATGCATGGTGTGTGTGTGTGTGTGTGTGTGTGTGTGTGTGTGTGTGTGTATACATGCCACAGCATGAGACTGGAAGGTATAGGAAAACTTGAAGGAATCGGTTCTCTCCTCCCACCATGTGAATCTGGTACTGAGTTCAGGTCTTCAGGTGTGACAGCAGGTGCCCTTACCTGATGAGCCATCTTACCAGCCCACCTACGCTTTAACTTTTTCTAAGTGTAAATCTGCCCGGGGTCGAAAGATATTTATCCACTAAGGAATGCAAATACCATTCCAAAAATACTTATGAATGGAGGTTTTGACCTAGCTTAAGATCTGGGGCCTCAGTCACCAACAGCAATTCTTTTCAGTGCCCTGGTAACCTAACATATTTTTCATGTGAAGTTACCGAGAACTCAAAAAATGGTGAAATTCTTCCAGAGTGTGGCAGAAGCTCAGGAAGAAGGATTGTGAATTTGAAATCCGCTTGGACTACACAGGGAGATGATGTCTCCGGAGTATACAATACAATCAATAAGAAACTGAAGCACCTAAGTCTGTGTTTTGTTTTCGGATACCAGCAGTTTACAGGCAGTATGTCAGAGTTGCATGGCCTGTGAGGCCTGAAAAGGGCACAGGTAGAGGAAAAGTTAGGAATCCTCGGGGGGCTGGAGGAGACTTGCCATTTACAAAATCTCCCGCTTCTCAGGGTCACCTTGACAATGTTATGGTTTATCAAAAAGTGAAGGTCACATCAAGAAGGGTCAGACGATATGAGATAAATGTCATCATCAAATTATACCAACAAATTGCAAGTATAACTGTTCATCTAGAGGGGGGTCATTAGCATGTTCACCAGTGGGTGGCTAAAGGTGTTATCTCGAAGGAACTAGCCCAAGCATTTGAAGTGCTCCATTTGGTACTCAGATGATCATATCTCTTGAGTTAACCATGATTAATCGGAAAGCTCAAATGTGCTGACATTGCATTCGCCTGCAATAATCAAGGATTTTTTTTTTTTTTTGGCAAAGAACATTTTCTATCTTTTTTCCATGCACTGGAAATGAAATGCATGATTAATAGGGATGTATGCAAATCAAATACAAAGGTAGTAACTGTGTGTGGCATTAAATGCCAAATGATTTCTCTTCCACCTCAAACATTTACATTGTCTTTCCTCTCTCAGATTCTCAAAATACAAGTGAATCTGCCAAGGCCCATTAACATTTGGGGAAAGCTTCAAAATACAGTATTTAAAACATGCAAGATATTTTTTTTAAAAAAAGAAACTTAGCCCATTCACTTTCATTTCAAGCATTCCCCAGCACAGATCAACACTCGTTACAGTCACTCGTTAATTTTTTTCAATTAAGATGAAAAACAGAGACTCCATTAAAGTGACATGGAACACATTTTGACTGTCTCATAACTTTTGACAGGTTTTAATATAAAGTTACAAAACTCTTGCAGCCTTGTGGCAGGCCTGGGAATGCAGACATGTTGCATGTGTTCACGAGGTTTCTGGTTACCTTTCGGCCAGAACTGAGACTACCCCTTTCCTAATGAATATTAATTCTTCCTGTAATGCAATCTGCTTTGCCACCTGTTGTTGAGAATATTCTCTTTCCAAGTCACTGAAAGATTATTCTGTTTACATTTTGATTGCACACAACTTCTGTGAGTCTTTCGTCGGAATGAAATCAATTCTGTAGCTAAATTATAGAAAATAATTGCTTAAATTCTAAACAGTCTGAGCAGGAGTGGTTGAAGTGGGGACTGAGTGAATCCAGAGAAGAAAATGAAGACTGGGTAGCTAGCTTGGGCAGTCACATGATTGTCATGTGTTAACTGTCAAGTTGAATGAGGGATTGTCTAATGAGGTTGGCCTATGGCAATGTCTGTGGAGCACTGACTTGATTTTTGTGGTTGTCTGAATGAGTATGGTCCACATAGGCTCATATATTTGAATACCTGGTCCCTGTTTGGTAAAACTGTTTGGGAAGGATTTGCAGTGGTGTTCATGTTGGAGGAAGTATATCACTAGGTGTGGGCTTTGAGATTTCAAAAGCCCATGCCCTTTCCAGATCTCTCTCTCTCTCTCTCTCTCTCTCTCTCTCTCTCTCTCTCTCTCTGCTCCATGCTTGTGAATAAAAATCTAAGCTCTCAGCTACTGCTCCAGTGACATGTCTGCCTGCCACTATGTTCCGTGTTTTGATGTTGTGGACTCACACACTGCAACTATAAGTCCCAATAAACCCTTTCTTCTATAAGTTAGCTTGGTCATGGCACCTTCACAGTAATTAAAAAAAGTAACTAAGACAGTTGGTTATGTTCATTGAGATAGGAAGATCTACCCATTGTGGTAGTACCACTCCTTGCATTTGGTTCCTAGACTCTGTATGGGTAAAGAAAGAGAGCCAAGCACTGGTAATCTTCCATGCATTGACTCTCTTTGCTCATGACCATGAATAGAATGAGCTTCTTTAATTCCCTGTCACCTTTACTTCTACTCAGTGATGGACTGTAATCCCGAATTGTGAATGAGAATAAACTCTTTATCTCCTAAACCACTTTTGATAGGACATTTTGCCAAAGCCATAGGAAACAACATAAAGACCCTGGGCAAGCATGGGGAACTCAGTTTGATCTGAGTTCCATGGAATACTAGGCATGGTGGCAGGAGCTTGTAATCCAAGACAAAGAGACCTGGAGGCTGCTGACCGGGCAACACATCCAGTGAGAGACCCTGTCTCAAAGCTAAGCAACAAGGTGGACACTTTCTGTGGAGCATTTGGAGCTGAAGGTTAACCTTGGGCTTTCATAGCCACATCCACAAAAAGACAGGGAGGGGGAAGAGGGAGAGGTGGGGGGAGGGAGAGAGGGAGAGAGAGAGGGAAAGAGAAAGAAAAAAGAGAGAGTCACTGGGTAACTTGAAAGCATATAGAAGCTGTCACTGGTCAAAATCTCTGTTTATCCCAGGGCTCCTATTGGCTTGCAAGATATAAATTGATCTTGGTTCTAGTTATAGAGGACAGGCAGGTGTTTTTGGTCTCAGATAGTATAATTTCCCTTCTACTCTGGCAATGTTGGCCATAAGACCAACAAGCAGTCAAACTTAGGGCATAAAACTCTACAGAAACCTGTTGTGGGATATTTGATCACACTGTGAAAATATGTTGCTATTTTATTATGATTGGTTTAATAAAGAGCTAAATAGTCAATAGTGAGGCACGGGAGAATAGGCAGGACTTCTGGGCAGAGAGAGGTTATGCTTTGTTTCTTCAGGAAACAAAAAGCTATGGATTTCTTCAAAATTAATAAATATCAGATTCAATGCCCACATTCACAAGAGGTAGGGTGGGTGGTAGATTATGGATGTTTATCATCCTTTAGGGGAGTTGGTTGCAAGTTGTTATTGGTCATGTCAGGGAAGAAACTAATCAAAGGAGATTAGATTAAGGGATCCCTTTCTGACAAAAAAGAAAGAAAAGAAAAAAGGGAGATATAGAAATGATAGGATAAAAGGGTAGATTGTTGAACCTACTTTTAAACTAAAAAGCATCTATTAATCTCAAATAGTTTACATTGGTATGGATTTTTATATATTGATACAAATTTAAGGTTATTTTTTGTTGTAACATATTGTATGTATGTTTCTACTCTTATATAAGATAAATATAAATATATAAATATTTTTGTACATTGATACAAATTTAAAGTTATTTTTGTTATACTGTATATATGTTCCTACTCTTGTTTAAGGTATTGTACCTGTGCAGCTCATTAAAAAAATGTAAGGTATAGTTCTAGTCCTTGAAAGTTATTATTACAAACTCTTTAGGATAATAAAGAAATGCAGGTTAGTAGTTAGTCATCTATAACAATAAAACTTATAGTCATGCTAGGTTTGTTTTCAAGGTTAAACAGATATATTTTAGTTATATAGGTGGTCTTTAAACACTTCAGTGACCTACAGAATATGGCATTTAAGGTATTTTAATAACATAAGGCGTTTTATGACAGTGAGATATGTCTACTCCTGGCAGCAACAATCTACTTCAGAGAAGATGATGGGCATCAAAGAACCTCCATATGGAGTTTTCTTTCATTTTGGCAAAGTTAGCCATTTGGCAAGAAACTGCCCTTGCCTTGACTGCTGATAGTATGTTATCCAAATTAGACAAGCAGGACACAAAAGAAAGTGACTGCCGAACTTTGCCAAGACAAGGTAGGACAGTCCTTTAAAATTCCTGCTTCATAGAAAAGTCTGTTAGATATTCTAGGCCTGTAGGCTGAAGATGGATACCTCAATGTTGCAGAGGAAGCTTGGGTGACTATCTAGGCAGCCAGCTGTCCCTATCATTTCTATAGTTTTGGAAGTTGCTTGCTCTGCACTTCTTGTCTACTCAGGTAATATATCCTTCTCGGGTCTCTGATGGGTTTGAAGACCAGATAGTTATAGTTTTACAGTTTTCCTTGTTACCAAATTCAGAAAAGAAACTTATAGAAGAGATATGAAGTTTATAAGGTTGAGAAATATAAAAGCTAAATTTGTTTATCTAAGAAAATATTTTAAGATCTAAAATATTTTTAGGATGGTAATGCAAGTCATGATAGAAAGTTGTTTAGGTATAAAACTTTGGGACTCATCAAGATAGGATAGTACTTTCTCCAAATTTGCCAAATACAAATGGGTTGGACATTGTAAATGTAAGTTTTACTTGGTAATTGTTTTTATTGTATATAGTTTTACTGTGTTAGAGTTAAACCCTTTCCTTTTTATTTAGCCACAAAGGGGGAAATGTTGCAGGATATTTGATCACATTGTGTTAAAATGTGTTGCTGTTTTATTCTGATGGTTTAAAAAAGAGCTAGATGGCCAATCAAAAGCTAGGCAGGAGAGAATAGGTAGACTTCCGGGCAGAGAGAGAAACTCAGAGGGTTAGAATCTAGGCATGCAAGAGACGCCAGTGAGACACGGAGGGAGTTGGACATACAGAATGGAGGAGAGGTAAAAAGCCTCGTGGCAGAATGGAGATTAATAGGAACAGGGTAATTTAAGTAATAAGAGCTAGTTGGGAACAAGCCTAAGCTAAAGGCCAAGCTTTCACAATTAATAAGAAGTCTCCATGTCATTATTGGGGAGCTGGTGGTTCCGAAGAAAGTTCTTCAACAGGAACTAGCTTGTTTCCACTCTTCTGGTGAGTGCTATCCTGCACTGAACACACATGCGATGTGGCAGCATCTTTCACAAGGACAGTGCTGAGAAGCACACAGTAACCTTTGAAAGGTTGGTCTCAAAAATCATGCTTTCTGTAAGTAGAATTGAGCATTAACATTAATAATGTAGATACTAAATTATGTACTAAATTCTTTTGAGACAGGGTTTCCCTATGATGCCCTTGGCTAACTTGGAACTCCATACACATCAAAGAGGTCTGCTTGCTTCTGGTTCTTGAGTGTTGGGATTAAAGCCGTATGCCACCACACTGGGCACTAATTTATTGTGCTCTTACTAAAAAATGAAATTTTAGTTCTTAAAGAGTATTTCCTGTTAGCTGAAAAAATATATATATCTTCACTTTTAAGAGAGAGAGATGGAATGGATCTCCTACCAGAATCTGTAATAATTCTTAGAAGAAATGATGAAATCAAACCTATAATTATACTTAAATTATTTCAGAAACCCACTTAATACTATGTATTCAATCAACAAAGTAAATTTCATGAGAATCAATAAAGGCCTCTGTACTGTTACTTTCAGTCACATAAGTAAATAAATATTTGGTTAGTTGAAGAATATTCAGTAAAATCAAACAATGTTTGTTGTTATTTTATTTCAGTCATAGAGGGACATGCTCATTAGGAAAATATGAGAATCCCCAAAGAACACAGAATAGCTACCTATAAACCCATGTTTCAAACATAACCATGATTGAGTTCTTATTATATATCTTTTGAATTTTATATGCATGAATTATAGATGTGCTCAAATAAACTGAGCTAAAATTACATGAATTATTTTACCTTTTAATTTGAAAAACTCTGTGTGCATAGATGTTTGTATGTCTGTGCACCAGGTGCATGTTTGGTGCATAGGGAAGACAGAAGAAGACATTGAATCCCCCAGGACTGGAGTTACAGACTGCTGTAAGCCACCATGTGGTTGCTGGGGAATTGAACCTGGGTCCTCTGAAAGAGCAGCCAGTGCCATCTCTCTTGCCCATTGTTCCTTTCTTTCTTTTTCTTTTTTCTTTTTTTTTTGCCTTCAGTAATATTTGTAACTTGTTTTCCTTTGTTTTACAACACCCAGTATCTTACAATCACCATATATAGCTTTGCCAATGTTTTCTTTTCTCTTTTCTCTCTTTAAAAAATTTATTTATTTTTATTTTATGTGCATTAGTGTTTTGCCTGCATGTATATATCTGTGTGAGGGTGTTGGGTCCCCTGGAACTGGAGTTACAGACAGCTGTGAGCTGCCATGTGGGTTCTGGGAATTGAACCCTGGTCCTCTGGAAGGGCAGCTGATACTCTTAACCACTGAGCCACTTCTCCAGCCCCACCAGCATTTTCTTATAAATAATGCTAAAATAAGTATTTGCAAATAAATTTGTATATCCACTTTAGATTATTTTGAAAGAGAAATATTTGTATTGGAATTATAAAACAATTATTAAGGTTTTCTGAAATATTTAGCCTTTTAGAAGCCTTGAAATGAATTATGCTCTCACAAATCATGTTAGGAAAGCTAGTACAGTCATTATAGAAATCGATGTGACAGTTTCTCAGAAAAATAGAAATCAATCTACCTCACGATCCAGCTCTACCACTCTTAGCCATATACCCAAAGTATGCTTCATCCTACCTCAGGGACGCTTACTCAACCATATTCATTGCTGCCCCATTCGTGAGAGGCAGAAAGTGGAGACAACTTAGATGTCCTTCAGCAGAAGAATAGATAAAGAAAATGTGGTCATTTACACGGTGGAGTATTACACAGCCATTCAAAATGGCATCATAAAATCTGCAGGTAAATGAATGGAACTAGAAAAAAAAAATCACCAATGTTACTTGTAAGCACAATTTACAACCTGCCACAGAGTTAATATGAACTGGGAGACAGACTGTAGATTTGATGAAAAACGAAAAAGAAGGAAAGAATGGACTGAATGGCTGAATTAAATGATTCATCTCTATGACCATGTTCATCGTAATTCACCTTGTTCAAAGATTTCCATCCTGAGTTTTCAACATCCTAGGCACCTCTAACGGATTCAAGAAAAAAGCAAATTTCTTCATAACATCTCAAAAATGCTTTTTCTTTCACTCCCAATAGAATAAAAATATATAATATGCCAAATAGTGGAAATTTGTGGGTAAATCATGCTTCCAATGCATGTCCAAACTCCTTCAGAGTTTAGACAATGCACTATATAAGTGGACAATGTTTGTTATTTACTCTTTAGTCCCTGTCTGGTATTTTCATGTATGTAATTCTGTAATATTCTGTTCCCTCAGTTCAGAGCCAAGAAGTTCTCTATAAACACCTAACTTATGATCTCATGAGATCTACTAACAAACTCATGGGAAAGTGCTATTTAATATACAGAAAAAGAACAGTTTGGGGTGATAACTTTTTTTTTTTTATTAAAAATTATCTCCTAAAATTTTCTGGTATGGGGTACTATTTCTCAACTAGAGTGCTGTAAGATCAGAGTCCTCAGTGGATTCATAGAATTGAATGGCTTCCTCCAAACGTTCAGAGGGAGAACAGATTTGACCTACATGACCCCCGCAGGACGAAATGAGTGGTCAGAGCTAGAGGAGACTGTGATGTAGACATGGCTAGCAATCTTGGGGTGCCACTTCTGGCAAGGTCACCTCAGCGGTACCCCTTTCTCCTGTTGTGTGCTGAAGCTGGCCACTGCAGCATGAAGCAGGTGGTGTGTCTGGGCTGTCTTCACCGGAAAGCATCAGGTACCACAGCTTCACCGTGTGGTCCACTCGGGCTGACAGCGGCCCGGGCAAATGACACAGCCAGCCTCCCAATGTGTGCCTTATTGGAACGTAGGAACCACAGTCTTATTAGAAGGGTTGACCTGAGTTGTTACAGTTTTTGTTTGTTTTGTTTTGTTTTAGTACTTGACAGAAGACAGAATATATCAAGCATCCCTAAAAAAGGAGATTGTAGGAGGGAGGGACTAAATTCATTTAACCCAGCTGGCATCAACCCTAAGTATACAGAGAAACTTGGCTTCACTCGCCGGTGCGGATTAGCCACAATTTTAAAATCTGTAATTTTCTGTTATCTACCCAGACAGCCTTTTATTTATGTGGAGAAACTGAAAATTGAATGTAACTATGAAACCTAACAATCTCGAGACAGACTTGCCAAGTGGCATCCTTTAGACATGATGTGAATTGAGATGTTTCTCTCACTGGATGACTCAAAGTCATGTTTGCTCATGGCTGAAGAATGTGCTATCAATCACAATCCCCCACACTAAAAAAAAAAAAAAAAAGTTCTCTCTTAAAAACAAGCCTAATGAGACAGGGCTGACATTAGCAACAAAAGAGAAGTGAGAGGTGATTTGGGGAAGTAGAATCAGTTTAGTAAACGCTGGGAGATTTCCGTGGAAGCGGCTGAAAGGGGAACTCCAAGATATGCCTTGCATTTGTACTGATCTGGACTTGAGTTTGCATATTTTACCGTTTCAGAGAGCATTCTGACTAAAAGAGCAAAAATACCTAGTATGCGTGGTTAATGAAGCGAGCTAGCAGCAGCAAGGTAGGCACATCCTGTTAGAGCAGGCATAGTAACAGCAGAGCCGTGATTAGCCAAGTGATCCCCACAGGCAGGCACTGTATGGAAGCGTTTCACATGAATTAACTCATCAGTCCTCCTACCAAGCCTGTGAGGGGTACTGTTCCTGATTCAATGTTCAGGAAACCGAAACTTGAAGAGATTGACTAGTATCCATAGCCGATAAGTATTCTACCTCAGGTTTGCGACCCCAGCCTTGAACTCACCAGTACTTAAAGTGCGCTATGCACTCTCTTGCCCACCTGCCCTTGAAGCATTTGACATGGAAGTCATTCTTGTGTTTGTACATTGTCCCTAGACTATCTCAAAGCCAACTTTGGGAGATGATGTGCGTCTTTTATGTTGACCCCTCCAAGAATATACCTCAAGTTCCTTTTTCTCTCAGGTCAGAGATCTACTGGGAAGGAGGTGTGCCTTGCTTGATACAGTAGGCTTTAGTATGAATTCCTAGCATACACATAAGCACAATCTACAAAGTCCTCCAATACCTGATTCATTTACAATGGTACTTAATACCAAGTGTGGGCTGTGTGAGCTGCTGAGGAAGTCACAGCCTACCTGTTGAGGATCTCTGCACCCTAAACCAAGCCATATATAAATACAAAGCAGGTGGACATTTAGAATACCGAAAAGGTCACTTGCCACCAATTTGCTTCTCCCACAGAGTCACAAATTGGTCTGAGATTCCCACCACTGATATCACTTATTTAGATAGCACCCCTACGTCAGCCCCCCCCCCCCCCACTCTACAGATATAAACAGGATTTTGAAAAGGTGAATACATCAAGCCATCAACATTCATTATAAAGACTAGTGAGCTGCGATGCCAGGACAGACAGCTGGGAGAAAAGGAGAGGAGTGTAGGGTAAATTCTGATATAAAATGAATATGGATAATTCACTGAATTGGGTCTGCAAGTGACAGTTCAAGATAAAGTAGTGGATTTATTGTAAAGCGTGAACAATAAGAGTAATGTAGTGGTTTTTCATTAAAATGGTAAATTCCCAGAGAAGCCCCTAAGGAAAGATCATGTCCTCCTCTGTATGGGACCATGTCATTTCTCTTATTAAATGATTCTCGTGGTACATGTTGTATTTTTTTTTTATTTAATGGCTCCATGTGGCAAAATCAATAGCAACTTTTTTGTTAATTTTTAATGTGCTGAGTGCTTTGTATAATCAATATTGTATTTAATCTCCACAATAACTATGTTGGGAATGTGCTGTGACCATCCATATTTTCTAGGGTAATATCTCAGGCCTAGAGGATAAATTACCCCAACTTCTAGAGTTACTAAGTGGCAAAGCTGTGATTAACCTCCTCATTCCTTCCTTCTGGGAGAGATGCAGTGGGGACATTGTGGTAGAGATCTATGCTAAAAACAGACAAGAAATGCTAGGAAACTCAAATAGAGACCATAAGTATCATCACCTTGGTTTTACCAAAGACTTCCTAAGACTTCGCTTCCAAAAATATTTTCTATTAGAGTCAGCATTTAAAAGCATGTGAAATTCTGGAAGCTAAGACTGGGGAGGCTGGAGAGTTTCAAGTTCATCCTTCTTTTAATAAATGAGGAAATTTAGAGGTAGTGTCTGGCTTAAAAATCCACATGGTTGTTTATTACCAGCTCTCAGAAATGTTTATGTTAAGCAAAATATTGCATAACCATTATTGGTAATGTAGGAAAGAAAGTAGCAAAGGAAACCATAGCCTCATTAGATTAGTTAAATAGTATCTAGTCCAGCCAACTCCTCAGTGCAAGCCAAATGAATACCTACAGAGGGAATGCTCCCCAAACACAGCGAATTTGAACCCCACACTTTATCCGTAGTAAGCACTTAGCCAAAAGTTGATTATTAAAAACAATGAATCTCCAATTTTATAATACTCATCATAACATGGAGAACATACATCCTTTCTTGTTCTAGAACTATACAGTTGAAGGCTTGCTTAAATGGTTGTCCATGAATAACTCTTACAAGGCTCCATCCACGGTGACTGATGGCCATTAAACACAGATGTGAAATGAAAGCCTGCTAATTCCGAGAAAAATGCGTATAGTAACAGACTTAAAATGACTATCATTCATTTGACAGTTTCCCAAACTCTCTGCATTTGAAAGGATTCCCCATTACTGAACCTCTTTGCTACCAGGGAGTCCAACTCAGTAGAGAACTGTACTTTCTTCAGGGAGGGGGAGGGGTGGCAAGCTCACCACCCATAGCAACCTGGACAAGTCCCCCAATTTATGCTTGCTTAGGAACAGATCCCCAGGGACTTGAATGCAGACGGAAGGATATGTCCAGCCTTTCCAAATCCCTCTGTAGCCGCAATTGGCATTTTCTGTCGATTAAAAAGACAAAAAGTCACAACTTTAAAAAGTCTCTCTCTTTTGTTTTATTTATTTATTTGTTTGTTTTTGTTTGTTTAGAAAATTAGAGGGACAGAAAATAGAATCATAGTCTCAGCTCTTCATTTCAGGAAATCTCATTGTAACCCATATCTCTACGGCAAAGAGCTGTAAACAAACAAACAAACAAAAATATTCATCTGATGCTTCTCTAAGGCAGGCATCGAGGTGGCTGTGCAGGCCATTGATCCACTCCACAGACGGAAAAGCTAGCGATTACAGCAAGAGCCCAGAAGCCGACCCCAGGAGCCCCAGCAAGCGGCGTCTGTACTTGCTTGAGTTTGCATGGGAAACATGAAACTGAATCTGATTCCTGAAAATGCACGGGGAATCCTGTGGCTTTCAAGCCGTTTCTTTCATTAACTAGGGGTCTAGAGCATTGCCTTTCTTCCCTCACTCTGGAGGAAAGGTGATAGCTTTGAAGACGATGCCTGAGCCTACTCCTTGCTCTCCGGGCCTAGCTAGCTTCCTTCCTGGGTTGGGTCGCCAAGCGTGGAGCATGAGATTGAGGTTTTTCTCTTTCTGTTCCTATCTCTTGGGATGATGAGGACGAACCTAAGGCCTTGTGCCTGGTAAACCCTCCCTCCACCACTGAGAGAGCCCTCAGCCCCTCCTTTTTTTTTTTTTTTTTTTATTCTATACAGATCTGCCTAATTTAACAGGTTGGATTTCGGCCAAGCAGCTCTACTATCTGAGGTTCTAGCTGTTCCTGAGGTCTGTCCTGCCCCAGGACATTCCGGAAGGACTGACAGGCTCCACTGATAAGAGGTGTCCAGGCCAGCAGCTATTTAAGAACAATGTGGGAGGGTTTCAGGCTGACTTTGAACTCGAATTTCAGGATTTTACAGTACTAACCTCTGACTGGGAAGCTGGACTTATTCCTTCATCCCCCACCCCCACTAGAAGGGACAAAATCTCCAGTATTTTTGAGGACCATATCGCAGAGGATTTGAAGTTGCTGAGTCAGAGTTTCCCTTTAAACCACAGTCTCATATTTTACTCACTCCATCCAATGGAAATGGCCGATTGGGAGTTGTTTCTCATTTATCAGATCTTTTTTTTTTCTCCTGAAAATTTCTAGACCGGTGTCTGGTTAGATAATCTCATGAAAGAGCTACCGTATTGGAGATATTCAAGCCAACATCATGGCTGCCAATCCATAAAAATGAAATCTATTTCAAATCAAAGATCTTGCCTTAATTTTCTTTTTTGCCTCCAGGGTATAACACAGTTTAGTTTATAGCGGAATCTCACACGTTTCCTGCCTTGAAGAAAGAAATGAAGAAGCCCAGTGGTGAAGAGTATTATTCTGCCTCGGGCTTTGATCTCTGCAATTATTCGTTTCAAATTTTCTCATTTGAAATGTTTTCAAACCAGTGAATAGTGGTATTAAACAGCAACAGAATAACAATTGATTTTACTTTTAAGCTGAGAAAAGCTGCCTACTCAGTATCAAAATTCAGTCCACAGTATTCAGTGACTTTAATCGCAAGAGTTTAGCTCTGGTTGCAGTATTTATCAAGAATGCTGATTTGAAGCTCTCCTACAGCTGCATCTGCATTATTTGCCACACATCCCTGTCTTCCTGTCTGTAAGATTCATTATAATGGGTGATTCCCCAGGAATATCCTCAAAAATTAATATGAGCTACCAATGAAATATTATGATATACAAACAATATCTGTTACTCCAACACCAATGACTTCATATGCAAATGTGTTGAAATCAGTTGTCTATCGTAAGCAACCAAGTTAAGGGAATAGCAATAGCACACATTATTGCTTATTGGCTTTTGTTTTCTGTGCTTAGAAACACTGGGTCTGGGACCTCGCATTTGCTGGCAAAACGATTTACCCCTGAGCTACATCCTCGGCTCTCACTTCTTTTCAAGAACTAATTCCTGAGTAAGAGAAAGTGAGATAGATTTTAGTCAGCTAACCAGGGACTGCAGATGGCATACAGGAAGTCCCACTTGTCTGCCTGTGGGGTCACGTGACATGTGGATGGCATCAGTCACATGCATCACAGTAGAGAAAACGTCTGCCATATCTTGTTTCTTTAATGTAGTCATTGTCTTTGACAGATTATACTCCTCTTTGGCAATTTCCCTTTCATTCATGCTATAGATCAATTGGTCACCGTTGGAAATAAGATGGTAGTACAGTGTTTACCGGTATTGCCTGTGCTCTCTTAGCTCTCTCCCCACGCCCCACCTCTGCATTACTTCTGTGCGTGTCTTTGTAGAAGTCTGAGGATGATCTTCTGTGTTGCTTCTCAGACACTGTCCACTGTTACCCTTTCTTTTTCTTACACAAGGGATCTGTCTTAGGTAGGGTGTCTCTTGCTGTGATGAAACACCATGACCAAAAAGCAAGATGGGGAGGAAAGGGTTTATTTGGCTTACACTTCAAAATTGTAGCCCATCATTGGAGGAAGTCAGAACTCAAGCAGGGCTGGAACCTGGAGGCAGGAGCGGATGCAGAGGCCATGGAGGGTGCTGCTTACTGGCTTGTTTCCCGTGGCTTGTTCAGACTGCTTTCGTATAGAACCCAGGACCACCAACCCAGGGATGGCACCACCCACCATGGGCTGGGTCCTCTCCCATGGATCACTAATTGAGAAAATGCCTTACAGCTGGATCTCATGGAGGCATTTCCTCAACTGAGGCTCCTTCCTCTCCGATAACTCTAGCTTGTATCAAGTTGACACAAAACCAGTCAGTAAAGTCTCTAACCAGCTTGGAACTCACCCAACAAGTAGGCTAGGGTGACTGGCTTGTGAGCCACAGGGATCTTCCTATCTCTGCCTGCCTCCTCAGCATTGGAATGACAGGCACATCACCATGCCTGGCTTTTTTTTTTTTCCTTTAATGTGGGTTCTGGGGATCAAATTCAGGTCCTTACTCACTGAGCTATCTCCTAATGCCAATGAGCAAGGATTTCTTGGCATCAAAATATGTAGATCAATGAACAAAATTGTCAGAGCACAGTTTAGTGGGGGCAGGCAAATAAAATAAAACAAATGTAAGCTGTATTATGAGAGCTACAAAAAAGAAGAAAGTAGCCCGTGCAGGAGTGACACACACCTTTAATCCTAGCACTCAGGGAGGCAGAGGCAGGCAGATCTCTGAGTTCCAGGCCACCCTAGTCTACAGAGCGAGTTTGAGGACAGCCAGGGCTATACAAATAAACCCTGTCTCAACCCTCCTGCCCCCCCCCCCCACAAAAAAAGAAGAAGAAAGAAAAAGAATAGGGAAAAAGTTACTGGAGGATCAGTTGGGAGGTCTGCGACAGATTACACCCATCTGGTAGGCAGCACCAGTTGGGATCTTAGCCCTTCTCCAGCACCTTCTCACAGGCCACCTCTTCCTTGACTGCTGCTGGCTGCCTTCTTAACCACCAGCCTCTCCTGCTTTGCTCCCAGAACCCTTCCCGTCTCTGCTGAAGCACTTAGGACTCTGTCTTGCATTAGATGTGAATGCATCAGTTTTTTTTTTTTTTTTTGTTAACTTGTAGCTTCTTAATGAAAAGAACGTGTCTTATTAATCACTTTGGTCCTTGCAGAGTCACACAGAGTTGCTGGCTTAATGAGTGCTGGTTGACTAATGAATCTTAAACTGAACATGAATTGGGAAAGTGCTGGGTTGTTTATAGAAGATAATCTTGATATGTGGATTCGAAAGTGCAACGTCAGCATGTAGAGGCCTGGTGCAGATGCATTTCTGGACAGCGTTCTTACCTTTTGCTCTCGAAGAATTTCTGCTTTTTACAAACCCCACATATCAACATGCCCAGTAAACTGATCAAATGCAAGGGCATCATTAGGAGCTCCTCTTTGTAGGTGAAACGTGCTGTACAAATAGCCCACAAAAGTAGCCATTACCCATCACAATTTAGGCAAGGCAATCAACGCTATTGCCTGTATAACAACATACCTTTGCCGGAGAGGAGATGATTTAAGTGAAATTGTCAAATCTTTATTGTTCTCTTTGACAGTGAGTAAAGCCTGCAGACATCATCAAGCTGTGTTCTTCTGTATTTCTTTCACAAAATATAATGCTTTACATGTTCAAGATCCGGTGAAACTTGTTGGTTAACTGTGGGTGTGTTTTACAAATAATAACACACTTTCTTGAAAGTGTTGTTATAAGTGTGGTGGTATTGTGTTCCCCAAAATATTGTGCACCCTAATAAACTTATCTGGGGTCAGAGAACAGAACAACCACTAGATACAGAGGTTAGAAAATGGTGGCACACACGCCTTTAATCCTAGCATTCCAGAGGTAGAAATCCCTCTGGGTCTCTGTGAGTTCAAGGCCACATTGGAAACAGTCAGGCTTGGCGACACATGCCTTTAATCCCAGGAAGTGAGGGCAGAAAGCAGAAAGGTATTTAAGGCGTGAAGACCAGAAACTAGAAGCTTTTAGCCAGTTAGCATTCAGGCTTTCGAGAAGCAGTTCAGCTGAGATTCATTTGGATGAGGACTCAGAGGCTTCCAGCCTGAGGAAACAGGATCAGCTGAGGAACTGGTGAGGCAAGGTAGCTGTGGCTTGTTCTGCTTCTCTGATCTTCCCGCATTCACCCCAATAACTGGCCTCTGGGTTTGATTTTATTAATATGACCATCTAAGAATCCTGCTACATATAAGCATATTTACTCCTCATGACTATTGAACAGAGCAAAGTCCTGAAAAGGATTTTTGTTACCCTCGCTGTTTGTAGACTAGTGGGCAGGTGGGATAAAACACTTCTACTGAGCAACTACAACATAGTAGTAGTTTGCATTTTACTTAAAACAGCAGTTTTAGAATTTAAAATATTAATGCACACATAACTATAATGTTATAAATTATCCATATTACAGCAGATTGAATTAGTGATTAGTATTGCTTTTTTGAATAGAGAAACGACAACATGAAACGTTAATGAATGCTCTACCGGCATTGCTCCTTGTCTGAGGGTTTCTATCGCTGTGAAGAGACCATGACCACAGCAACAAGACAATGATGTGAGAAGGAATGCGTAGGTTAGAGACCGAGCCAATGGGACAGACACGGGGTACACACCCACAGGAGACATGATGCTAGAGAAGACGCGGGGTACACACCAACAGCAGCGATGATGCAGATGCTAGAGAAGACTCAGGGTACACACCGACAGGAGACATGACGCAGATGCTAGAGATTCCAGATGGGAGGCAGGTTTGGGGTCACACTTCCTTTCTGTTTTCCCTCTTTGGTTAGTATAGTGCTATACACGTGTGTACCCAGTTCTGCGCTGAGTACTTGTTTAATTAAATGAATAACTTACACAGGGCTAGTCAAACGTATGTTACTTTTTGTTCTTGGGGCTGTGACTACTACCAAAAGCAGGGATAAATGAGAAGAAAATAAAAATGGTGTAAAATACAGATGACTGTTGTTTCACTTTTTCAATGTTTTAATCATCTATTTGGTGTCATATAAAAAGTTCAACGTTTGTTTGTTTGTTTGTTTTTGCTTTTTTTAACCTGAGGATGTAGCTTTGTGGTAGAGCATATGCTTAGCCAATCCCTACTCAAAAAAAAAGGAAAGAAAGAAAAAGAAAAAGAAAAGAAAAGTCAAATTTATAATTGACTGAATCCTCTTCAGTATAAAATATGAGCATTAATTTTCTTATAACTATTTTGATTTAAATGTATCATTAGAGAAGTTTCTAGAGATCAAGTGTGTTAATGCATGTATAAAAAATTGAAGTAACCTGTGAATACAGCATGAGCATTTTTAATATGCTGCCTAAATACACACCCACGTGTATATTAAATTCGTAAGTTTTGAGACCAGAGTAAACACACTTACCTATAATATGGGTCCTACATGGGAACAGATATTATTATGCTTGTATGAAAATGAAAAACAACTTGAATAAAATGTGAAGAACATGTACTTTCTTTCAGCTAAACAGTTCCTTTCCCTTTCGAAACTGAAGCGACTGGAGTGCACAAGATTGCACTTGTCTCTTCAGAGGCCCTGACTCACCACCACCTTATCAGCCAGCATCGAGCCGTGGCTGCTGCAGTAAACACCTTCGTTATCTGTCCATAGAAGTAGGTCCGCTGCTGCTACTGCGTAAGAGAGGGAACGAGCAGAGGTGATACTGAAGTGTAAAAACTAAACACTGCTTAGATACACTATTTACTTATTTGGTTTGTTCTCACAGGGCCCCACTCTGTAGACCAGGTTGGTATAGAACTTACTGTGTAACCCCCGTTGGCCTTGAATTCTCCAGCCTCAGCCACACAAGTCCTGAGCTATCACCACACTGTTCTTACTTAGCCTTTTTAGAGTGATTATCTTGAATACTATTTTTATAGCAACATGCAAATAACATAATTGAAGACAGGCAATAAGGAGGAATTTGCACACAGCACAATTTAAGAAGTGGGTAAATAGATACAACATGTATTTTAGCTTAGAATTGGCACTTAACACTTAAGAGGTGTCTGGTTTCACCATAATAAAAACAAATGACAAAACCCACTTTACACAGCATCTAGTTATACTTTACAAGGGTGTTTCTGAGGAAACGTCTATAGTTAGAACTCTTTTTGTGCCTTTAACCAACAGGAGAATGAAAGTAATCTTTAACTACACCCTGATTGATACTAATTGTCTCCCTAATGCATGTGTTTCATTTTTTCTTTGAATCCACAATACAAATCAAAATATTAAAATGGCATTTTTATTTTATTTTTTTTAGTTTTTGAGAACTTTATACATGAATATATTGTATTTCCACCATTCCCACCCTTCCAAGTCCTCCTGTGTCTGGACCTTCCACTCCCTTCAATTCATGACATCTTCTACAATTACGGTTTATAACCCCGATGGTTTATCCATGTGGGACTAGATAACCCAGCAGGGGCTCATCCCTGCAGAAAATGGATTCTTCCCCCGTCAGTGGCTATTGATTACTTACAGCTCTTCATGTAAGGGTGGGTGTTGTGAACTTTTCCCATCCGTGCTGGCATGCCAACTGGTGTGGTTATTACGCAGGTCTTATGCAGGCAAACATTCTGTTGGGATTTCATGGGTGAAAAATACTATACTGAGTGATGTAACCCAGATCCAGAAAGACAAACACCATATGTTCTCTCTTATCTGTGAATGCTAGTTCTGAATCTTTAGATTTGAGTATATAATGTATAACCCCAGAAGCTAGGAAAGTAGAAGGGTACCTTGGAAGAAGGGAAGAAGGGGCAAGGAACGAGAGAGAGAGAGAGAGAGAGAGAGAGAGAGAGAGAGAGAGAGAGAGAGAGAGAGTCCAATACAGGTACTACGAAGTGGGTGGGAGGAAAAATGGTGCAGAGGGAGGTCTTAACTGAGAAGGGGGTGGGGGTAATATAGAGAGAGGGAGAGGGAGTGAGGAGAGATAAATAACACTCAGGGTGTTGGAAAGCCACATAGAAACATTATTTTAAAACTTACTTAAAATACATATATATATATATATATATACATATAGTTTAATGGGATTACATCACATTGAGTGATAATACACCCCCCCCCCAGCCATTGACTTATCTAACAAAAACCCCATTGCTAGGCAAGGAACAACAATGTTTGAGTTGTTGGGGGGCACCCAAGAGGCACCCCAACAATATAAACTACCACCATTGCTTAGTTTCTTCCCAGAACTTGAAAATAGGACCCTATTGCTGAAGACACCACACACTTCAAAGGATTTGGAGGAATGGAGCTGCAGCTGACTTGCAAACGTCCTCCCTGAGGGCAGGATCAGGCAGGATGCAAGCTACCAAAGGAAAGGAGTCCTCCCCAGCTGTAAAGCCTGCAGATCACAAAGGCCAGGACAGCAGAGATACCCCCAAGGGTACAGTAGTGGCACTTACGTATTGAGGGTTGCCAACCGCTATTCCATTGTTCTTACGGTCACTTAATAGCAGAGAATTCATGCCTGATATTGTAAATCTAGCCAAGCATCCTAGGTTGGAGAGGTCATGGACCCTAGAGAAGAACCCACTACTGCAGATTCCCAAATCAGTATTGGTTCCTAACTGTATTCTAAATACTTACCTATACCCATAGATATGCATAGCTCTCCCCTCTCATCAAAGAAACTTCGTTTTGTGGAAGGCAAGGCTACTAGACAGATTCACCATGGTTAGAGGTAGAGAATAATGGCTGTGGGCTGTATCAGCCCACATTGGGACATCTACAACACAACCCTCACAGCTAAGACTCACAGAACCTTTCAGGAAGTGGGACAGAAAGGCAAAAGCTAGAAGATCAAGATGGCTGCCGTGAGACAGTGTCCTCTAGTCATGACAGGGATGCTGTCACAGTGGGATTTTTAAATTCAGACAGGACACCCTGGGTTTTAATGCCAGCACTGCCAAGACAGAAAGACAGTGGGGAAGAAGAGGGAGAGAGGGAGGGAGGGAGGGGAGTGGTGGAGAAGGAAACCACAAATTATATTTTACTCCTTGCTTACATGCACTATCCAGTTGAAAAGCACACGGTAGGCTGTGAATGCTGACAAATGGCTGTGGGAATTCTAAGAACCGCTGTGTGATGAAGTGGGAGAGCTGGAAAAATGACTTGAAGGCATGTCAGGTTGGAATGCTGAATGTGTCAAATAGATGGTTAAGAGGGGGACATGGATGCTCAGGGTCAGGGGAAAAGCAAGGACAAACTGGGTGACAAGGGTGAGATGCTTTAGTGAATTGATCAATTCCATGCAGGTCTGTGGTTTCTGAGCTGTGGGGACCAGGTTTTCCTCACTTCCCCAGGCTTTCTTTTAGTTTTACTTCAAGTTTCAGAGCTTTTCACTTATTTTTATCTTGCAGATAATATTACAGCGGTCTGTCCTGATTTTCACATCCTTATGTTTTTCACTCCAGAATCAGAATATAATTCCCTTTTTATGTAGATAATGCGTGTGTGCTCATTTGAGGCATGTGTGAGTGAATGCATGCATCTGTGTGTGTGTGAATGCATGCATCTGCGCGTGAATGCATGGTTGCATCTCTGTGTGAGTGAATGCATGCATCTGTGTGATTCACGCGTATAGAGAATGGAGGCCAACCTTCAATGTCATCCCCAGGAATGCTGTTCACTCCCTTTGGGACAGACTCTCACCGATTAGGACAGATTCCTCCTGTCATCCCCTCCACAGCACTGGCATGACAAGTCTATGCCACCAGGTCTAGCTTTGAAGGTGGGTCTTGGGGATTGAACTTGGGATGCAAAGCAAGTGTTTTTTCAACTAAGTCCCACCGCACCCCACCCTAGAATCTCCTTCCTTAATTTCCTAGCCTTGTCAGCCCTTGCCTTTCGTCTGCCATTCTCAGAGACCTAGGAAGCTGTCCAGGTCAGCAACGGCCAGTATACTTCAGGACCTGAACGTTTGTCACTTAGAAGGACACAGGCATAAAAACGCCACAGTTCTACCACCCAGAAGCTTTCAGCCAGAGGAGGGGCTCCATCCTGCCCCCGACCGGCTCATCCTCAGCTATGATTGCAGCTCAAAGTCTACCAACATGGAGGAAACTGACGAAGGACAGCAAACTGAAACCCAGAGCTTGAAGTTTCCATGGTAGAGTGGTTTGGCTTCTCATTCTGCCATTTCTGTATGATTTTGATCAAGATCACGTAGGACACAGAAGAGCTGCTTTTTTTTGTCACCTACCGTAAACTCAGCACTGTTATTGGTACTCACTGGTTACTTAATATTCATAATATTATAGGCCACCTCAAAGTCTCCACATCAGGCTGGGCGGTGGTGGCACACGCCTTTAATCCCAGCACTTGGGAGGCAGAGCCAGGAGGATCTTTGTGAGTTCAAGGCCAGCCTGGTCTACAGAGCGAGATCCAAGAAAGGCGCAAAGCTACACAGAGAAACCCTGTCTCGAAAAAAACAAAAACAAAAAACCAAAAAAACCAAAAAAACAAAACAAAACAAAAAAAAGCCTCCACATCAGAAAACAAATCACAAAATGTTAATCACGACCCCTGCAGGAGGGGTGTTTCTTTGCAATTATAAAGCTGCCCCCAACTTAGGTGCAGATAGGCTAAACTTGGAGTCACAGATAGATCTGAGATTCGAGCCCAGTCTCAACCCTTCCCAAACCCTGACTTTACCACTTACTAGACCTTTGGCCAAGCCATTCATTTATTCAATGACCACCTTATGTTAGGTATGCTGGTTGACCATTCATTTATTCAATGACCACCTTATGTTAGGTATGCTGGTTGACTATTCATTTATTCAATGACCACCTTATGTTAGGTATGCTGGTTGACTATTCATTTATTCAATGACCGCCTTATGTTAGGTATGCTGGTTGGCACTGGGTTTTCAAGAAACAGTGTGGCCCAGTCCTGTCCCTTAATGATGCTCTTAACAGTAGCTACAGTGGAAGGAGACAGGCGTGTAAGGGAAGCCTTATCACGAAGTGCTGAGAGTGGCTCTGGTGGTCGGAAAAGTGTGGCAGGAAGTCCAGATGAGAACCGAGTGCGTTCTAACCTGGGACTGGAAGGTGGCAGAGGTCAGGAGGGGGCTCCCAGGGGAGGTGGCTTTGCAGTTCCACGTTGTCACCCACTGAGTCAGGTGGTTGAGAACAAACATGTTTAGCCTGAGTGAACACTGGACCCTGAAACAGCTTGGTAAATGAAAGTGATTCAAGGTTGGCTGCCGTGAAATTGCTGAAAGGCGGGGACAGTTGAGTGGTACTCTTTGTTAGAGGACTAAGGAAGTAACATAGAGTACTAAGCAAACCACATGGGCAGGCTGAAGTACTTTTCCTTTATCTTCTCTCCCTCCCCAACATCCTAGTCTTTTTTATTCAGTGCTGGGTACTTATTCCACGGGTCTTGTACACGGCACCCACTTTCTGGACACTGAGCTACACTTGTGGCCACCTCTGTGACTCGGGACATACTGTAGGGTTCTTCTTGTGGATCAGTTCACACGCCACCTAACAAATGGTTCCTACCCATAAAGTTATGTAACAGTGGGCAGAAGCTTGGTTAGAGTAAGGTGTGGATTCAGATAAAGGACTGAAGCAAAAGCTGGGTTGGGTGTCAATCACTTGAGTAGATTTGCATGTACATCCACACGAGAGCCATGGATGTGTAGATTTGGCACAATGGGACAGGATTCAGAATTTTTCCACGGAAAGAGCTTAATTGTTTCCAAAGCCAGGAGAAGCTTCCTCCTTCCCCATCCCTCTCTTCCTTTCTGTCCTCCTGCCTCAGACCCCTAAGTTCTAGTGTTCTAAGTGTGTGACATCGGGCCTAATAATAATACAGGCCAATCTGCCCATTCCTGTTACGTGGTTCTGTGCACACTTGTATTTTAAGAATGTAACTCTGAAATCTGAATTTAGATTATTCAACATAATCAGCCATTGAAGATATGCAACAAGTATTTGTTAAATAAGTATCTAGCTAATGAGAAATTAAAAATAATCTCACTTACCATAGCAGGGTCCCCTGGGCTGTGGCAAGACACTCATGTTAGGTGTGTGGCCAGAGTAGGAGGTACCTTATCATCTCAAAATGCAGCAACCATCATGTTATATATTTTCTATTTTCAAGGAGTTTGCATATGGTTAAGAGCAAGCGCATTGTCCTAATGATCCAGTTTTGAAGCCTGTTACAAGTCACGAGGACCTGAGTGAGGCATGTGGCCCGATCTCTTATGTATCAGTATTCTCATCTGCATAATATGGGCAATAAAATTATCTACCTTATAGCATTGTCGTGAAGACTTACTGAGTTAGTGAACACAGCTCACTTTAGAATAGCTCTGCTACATCACCAGTGCACCACCTTGGTCACAGGAGGAAGCAAGACCACCAGAAAAAGGGCAGCATGTGGCTACAATTCCAGTTTAGGACACATGCTTCTCTAGGAGTTCTGCTTGCTGTCAGAGTAAGGAAAATGCGCATGTAGCACGGTGGCAGAACTCTCCTCCACTACCCAGTCAGGCATGTGGGGTGAAGTTGCTGACCCCTTGAAATGGTTCTTAAAAGCATGGTCATGGAACTGGAGAGATGGCTCAGTGTTTAAGGAACAGGGTTCAAGTCTCAGTACCCACCTGAGTGCTCACAATTGTGGGTAATTCCAGTTCCAGGGAGTCTGACGTTCTTTTCTGGCCTCTGGGCACCAGACATGTAAATGCTGCTCAGACATACATGTAGGCAAAACATCTGAACACATAAAGCAATAAAAAATAACAACAAAAAAAACCTACCCCCCCAAAAGAATAACATGGTCAGGGTCTGAACATAGTCCAGAAATGGAGTCGTGTGAGGGGAATTCTGAGTGCTTGTGAGAAAACAAGACAAGAGTCTTGTGACCTCCGTTTCTTCAAAACACAGAATTGTTCTTGGAATGTGTTTGTACGCTCCTCCCAGGGGTAGCAGATATTTACTTCAGCTGTTGTATTCACGTGCCTTCAGAGTATAAACTGCCTGATGCTCTGATAAAGTTTGCTACTGCATGAGACTTCAGTCCATCTCATTTTCAGGTCCTGCTCTTGCTCTCCCAGGTTCACACTGCCAGCTGGGGTGGTAAGCAGGTCAGGGGATAGGTGAAGCAGTATTGCAGAAATGCATTTCATGTCAAAGGTGCCCTTGTGTCATTTGTTTCTATTTAATATTTTCTATTTAATACATGCAAGCACCTTGATATCTTAAACCTATCATATTAATCTTTTAGTAGTATGTAAATTTTTATGTCACTAGGCTTGTGTTGAGACATCTCAATGGCTCCACCTTTTAATTAAAAAATATTTTCAAACATTTATGTATTAGGAGTATGTGTGTACGCGCAGCTAGAGGACAACTTAGAGGAGCTGGTTCACTCTCTGGAGCATGTAGATTCCAGAGATCCATCTCAGGTTGTCAGGACAGCATGCAAGCACTTTTACCCAGTGAGCCATCTTGTAGGCCCCACTTTTTATTTTTTGAGACAGGCTCTCTCAGTGAACCCGAAGCTCCTTGATGCAGTCATGCTGGATGAACAAAGGCCTCCAGGGACCCACCTGTCTCCATCCCACCAGGGCTGGTGTGATAGTTTCCATTACCACCCCAGCTTTTTGTATGAGTTCTGGGGATCTCAATTCATATGCTCACGCTTGTGGGAGAGCTACTCTACAGACTGAGCATTCTTCCCAGCCCTGATTACTCTTACTGCTTAGGATGATCCTAAGTGATTCTCCTGCCTCAGCTTGCTGATAGTGTGAACTATTGGTTGTACCCATACCTCCTGCCTTCAAACCCCAACAACAATGATTAAGATAGCC